>CALSCE010010666.1:404996-421623 GCA_943593645.1 Bovichtus variegatus
GTGTGTGTGTGTGTGTGTGTGTGTGTGTGTGTGTGTGTGTGTGTGTGGCCTTGTCTGCCTGTGTTCATCCTGAAGAAGACACACCTTGTACATATATCACTGTGATTGGTCTGGGTGGGCCAGGCTGTTGGGTATTGATAGGGGGGGACGACATGAGGGTTAGGGTTGACTTTTTGTCAAACCTAACTGGAAGCTAAAAGGAATGTTGGACAAACACACACACACACACACGCGTGTTAGGGGTTGGGGGTGGGGCTTGGGTGGGGGCGCGTCCCAGACTTCAGGAACCTCTTTGAAAGAGTCTTTATGCAAATGAGTCTGATAATGGCTTCAAGCGTTGAGGTTATGATTTCCATAAGTTAGGCTGCTCACTGGGGCATTTCCCAGGCTGGAAAGACCATTAGCATACCTCACACACACACACACACACACTCACACTCACACTCACACTCACAGTCACAGTCACACTCACACTCACACTCACACTCACACTCACACTCACACACACTCACACTCACACTCACACACTCACGCTCACGCTCACGCTCACGCTCACGCTCACACTCACACTCACACTCACACACTCACACTCACACTCACACTCACACTCACACTCACACTCACACTCACACTCACACACACACACACTCACACTCCCAGTCACACTCACACTCACACGGTTAGAAATATCGGATGAGAGTGTTTATTCTGTACTTTGGAAAAAGAAAAAAAATGTTTTACAGTCTTTTCCCTGAACTTTCAGTTAAAAAAAAAACAAAAAATGAAAAGCTGAAAATTAAAGATCAGCTCACTAGAAATATAACGTTAGAATGACCTCAACCAGCTGTGGGCATTCTGCATTATCCCTACTTACACTTTTTATATTTTAATTACATATTTCTGATAATACTAATGTACTTTTAGTAAAATACAATTTTGATTAAAGGACATAACATTACTACTTTTAAGTAAAGGATCTAAATAATTATTCCACCAGATTTGGCAAGTAAACAAATGATAAACCAAGTGTAAATGTATATAAGTATGTTCTTATTTTTTCCTAAATCAGAAAATGACAAAAGCAGCAGGTGTGGTCTGCTCTGGGCTAAAGTTCACGATGCTGGACTGTCACGTTCAAGCATTCAGAAATAGACAGTGTAAACCCTAGCTCATTACTGCACATTTAGTGCTCTTATCATGTGATTTCCCAGCAATAACTCTCAGCCATGTCTCTGCTCTCATCAGTTCCCTGTTTATCAGCAAACTTGCACTTTAATGATTGATACTGGGGGAACTAATTATGACACCTCAGTTCACTCATTAAGCTACACAGCTACAAATGATTAATTGATTTATCACATTTTCCCAAGGCTCCATTTATAATCTCATGCTGAAATGAGTTTGGAGAAGGAGGGGGAGGAAAGAGAGAGACGATACAGAGGGAGGGAGAAGGAGAGAGGGTGGAAGAAAGGATAAGACAGGGCAGTGGGAGAGAAAGGAGGAAGGGTGAAAGCAGGGGACGATGAAGGGAGGGATGATGAAAAGGCAGAGGTGGGATTTTAAGGGTGGAGTGGATGTTAAGGAATATTAATATACTCAAACTGGTGCTATTAAACTATATTAATGCACTGCAAGCTCAGAGATAAGTGCTCCAATTATTATAGTGGTGAGTGGCCAAATCAAAAACAAGCAGACTGACATTATGGGGTTGGTTCATTTCTGGGGAAATGGGGGCATTTGAACTTTTAAGATTTAGATTGTTCATCTTCTTAGTTCATGGGAAAATAGATTGTATATATATATATATATATATATATATATATGTGTGTTGTTTTTTTGTTTTATTTTTTGTGTTTAGCCCAGTACTACTGCATTCGCACTTTACTTACTTACTTAACCATAGACTTCATTTTAGTGTTCACGTGTTTTTATTGCATTCTTTTTTACCTTTCTGCTGTAACCATGTAAATTTCCCCACTGTGGGACTAATAAAGGATTTCTGATTCTGATTCTGATATACTGTTATACTGTTATACTGTTATACTGTTGTAAATGTATGTACATATGTTGATCTGTTTTTATGTTTGTTTTCTCACATGCACACTAACCATCTTCTTAACCCGGCACCATAATTATACATGTTACAATCTCAAAATAACCGTGAATTTTCTCTTTTAACACAGCAACACACACAGATATAAGGACTCCAAGCTTCCACTTTATATGTCCCCTTTTGTTCTACACACGTTTGTGCACACTTACGCAGAGCACGTAGAGAGGGTCACAGAACTGCGCACACATTATTTTCGACACGACCCTGACAGGCGCATGCACCCACACACACTCTCTCTCTTCCACATACACACACTCTAACATTTGTGTACATATTATCTTTTATCTGGCTATGTACCAGAATCATTTAAAGTAGCTGTAATAAAACCTCTTCTTAAAAAGCCCAGTCTTGATCCAGAGGTTTTAGCCAACTATAGGCCAATATCTAACCTTGCATTTCTCTCTAAGATCCTTGAGAAAGCAGTCGCAAAACAGTTGTGAGATTTTCCACATAACAATACTTTATTTGATGTTTTTCAATCTGTATTTAGAGACGGCACTGGTGAAAGTTACCAATGACCTTCTATTGGCATCAGACAAAGGACTTGGCAAAGGGCTTATTGCTGCAGTCAACACCATTGACCATGACTGGAACATTTCATTGGAATAAAAGGAACCACACTTTCTGGTAAGAAATGAGCAAATATAGAAGTTACAGCAAAGGTGTCTTTGGTGTTATTTAAGAAAGTGTAGGGAAGTGTTCAACAGAATCAATCAATTTCAGCTGAAAAAACAGAAAACCTGCACCAACATGTCTTGCAATGGGAACAAAGGCACAAAGACATCAGACATGTTAATTACAACTGGTAACATCCATCTGCTAATTGCCTGACACTCGTCTCAGTGGCACCTACTGTCTGTCACCTGCCAGCAGACACAGGGAAATCATTCATGTGTATTACAACCTTGGAGAAAACACAGGGTCAGTTACTGTAAGGCCAAACAACAACTTTATAGAGATAAAATATAACTAAATGAGACGATATGATACATTTTTACGACACTAATCAATTAGCTAAACTTCAAGCATGCATTAAGGACATAAAAACTTGGATGACCCACAACTTTTTGATGTTAAACACCCCAAACGCCTCCGAAATGCATTTTCTAATGACATAGTAACTCTGGATGGCCTTAACTTGGCCTCCAGCACCACCGTAAGGAATCTCAGCGTTATCTTTGATCAGGATATGTCTTTTAACTCCCACATAAAACAAATTTCAAGGACTGCCTTCTTTCATCTGCGCAACATTGCAAAAATAAGGCACATCCTGTCTCAAAAAGATGCAGAAAAACTAGTCCATGCATTTGTTACTTCAAGGCTGGATTACTGCTACTCCTTATTATGTGGTTGTCCCAGAAAATCCCTTAAGACTCTTCAGTTGATCATGAAGATCATATTACTCCTGTATTAGCTGCTTTGCACTGGCTCCCGGTAAAATACAGAATAGAATTAATGGTCAGGCTCCAGTTCATCTTAAGGATCTCATAGTACCTTATAAACCAACTAGAGCATTGCGCTCCCAGATTGCAGGCATACTTGTGGTTCTTAGAGTCTCTAAAAGTACAATGGGAGCCAGAGCCTTCACCTATCAAGCTCCTCTACTGTGGAACCAGCTCCTAGTGTGTGTTCGGGAGGCAGACACCCTCTCCACATTTAAGAGCAGGTTAAAGACTTTCCTCTTTGATAAAGCTTATAGTTAGGGCTGGCTCAGGCTTGCCTTGGACCAGCCCCTAGTTATGCTGCTATAGGCTTAGACCAGAGGTGTCCAAACGAGGGCCAGATTTGATAATGTGAAGATGCCCGGGGCCAATAGTACATTCTAACATTTTTAACCATAAAAGTTACATACAAATACATTGTAATATAAGAATTGTCATTATCACAATTATCTTTATTTTTTTAAATGGCAATGTAACCAAATATAAGCCACTCAGGCAGGCGTGGACAACTCTAAAAACACAATTCTGCCTTTGGTTCATATCTCGAGAGTCAGATAACATTGAACAAACTATATGGAATACCTTAAACTTCCATGAAGTTGATAAATATCTCGACCTTATGTTCATTTTAAACAGGAGTTATAAGTAATGCAAAGTTTTCTGTTATCATTAAAATTTAAAACATGTGAATTTTGCTCTTTTACAAGATCATTCAGAAAGTAATAGTTTGTGTCACATCTACAGGTACATAACTTATTCAAGAGTTTAATAAAATAAGTGCCATAAGTCCAAGTGCATATATTAACTGTGCGTTTGGCTTTTCACTGTTAATAGTGATAGATGTTAGCGTTCAAAACATTCAGAATTTCAGCTTGACCAAGGAACAGGTAACTTCCTGACACTAATGAGGAGAGTCATACTGAGGTCTGGGTTTCAGTGGACAGACCAGGTCTGGATTGAGGGCAGTGGTTGAGATGCGTAACATGTCGTGTAAGTGGGAGTCACTTACTCTTGACCTCAATCGGTTCTTGTTTAAGTTCATGACAGAGAATGTCTGCTCACACACATATGTGGAGCCGAATAAACTCAGCATTTTCTTTGCAAATGTTTGCATTTCTGGAAACCTGCCTTTATCCAGTTGTCGGTAAAAGTCAACAAGAGAAAGCTGCTGGTGTCTGCCGCGCCAATCGTCGTCACACTGCAGCTCAATGAGCTCCACCTGCAGCTGTGGCGGAGCATCATCAGGGTCCACGGAGAAGGGAGAAGCATCTTCTACCTCCTTCTTCACTGACTTTATTGCAGATCAGTGTGGACAATCCATTTCGTTCACCAGCCATGGCAGGCGCTCCATCGGTAATAATCCCACTAACTTTACTCCACGGTAGTTTCATATCATCAACAGCAGTACAAACAGAAGCGAATAAATCCGTTCCTCTTGTTTGGCCTTTAAGGCTTTGGAGGTCAAGCAGCTCCTCTGTTCCATTAATGTCATCGTCAACTCCTCTTAAAAAAATCTGTAGCTGTGCAGATGCATCTGTGCTTTCATTGCAGGCTAATGAAAAATAATCAAAAGTCACTCCCCTGTCCCCCAATTGTCTCTGAATATCAGACAATATGTCCTCAATTCTCCGTGCCACAGTGTTACAGGCAAACTGTAATACATTCTTGCTTCTTCTCGGGGCAAATGTTCTCCACCATTTTCAGAACACAGTCTTTGATAAACGTACCCTCTGTAAAAGGTTTGCCATGTTTAGCTCTTAACATGTCCACTTTGTAACTTGCTTTGGTGATGTTTTCATTTGACTCACATGCCTGCGTGAAGAATCGCTGTTATGATGAAATATTGTAATTCACATCTTTCCTGAAAGACTTTCACTGTCAACTTTCCTCTTTTTATTTGCAGTCGCCATGGTAGAAATGAGCATGGAAGGGTTCACAGCAAAAGCCATTACAGAGCCAGATAGCGTTTGCGCGCGTCTACGTTGGAAACAATGGATTTGCACAGGCATAAAATGCGGCAAGACCCCTTAGAGTGGTGTTGCCACCATGCGGTGAAAGGAGGAATTGCATTTTAAAGATAGATTTATTCTGTTTGGCAGTGCTAGCAGGCCATAAATAATACATAATAAGACCGAAGCTGCGGGCCGTGATTGGCCCCGGGACGGATTTTGGACATGCCTGGCTTAGACTATTCGGGGACTTACACCTCTCTCTCTTCTCCTTCTTTCTCTATCTCTCTCTCCTCTTCTATATCTCTGTCTGTATGCATTTATGTCCCTTAAATGCATGTTACTAGCTCAGCATCTGGGGCATCATCCCTGGAGTTTATGCGTCTCTATTCTGGCAGGTTGCCACTATTAAAGGTTACATCTGGATCATGAATCGTGGCTGCACCTGTTGCCCTATCAGGAGGAGGAGGTCCACCAGGAGCAGGAGGTCTACCAGGAGAAATATGTCTATCAGGAGGAGGAGTTCTATCAGGTGGAGAAGGTCTATAAGATAAAGAAGGTCTATCAGAAGGAGTAGGTCTTTCAGAAGGAGGCCAATTTATCAATAGGAGGAGGTCTATCAGAAGGAAGACGTCTATCAGCTGGAGAGTCTATTAGGAAAAGGATGTCTATCAGAAGCAGGCTGGTCTATCAGGAGGAGGCTGGTCTATCGGGAGGAGGTCTATCAGAAGGAGGCCAGTTGATCAGAAGATGTCAGGTCTATCAGTAGGAGGTCTATCAGGAGGAGGATGTCTATCAGGAAAGGGAGGTCTTTCAGGAGGAGGTCGAAAGAAGGCGCTCTGTCAAGAGGAATATGTTTATCAGAAAGAGGGGGAAGTCTATAAGAAGGAGGCCGGTCTATCAGGAAGAGGAGGTTTATCAGAAGATAGAAATTCTATAAATGAGAGAGGTCTATCAGAAGAAGCAGGTCTATCAGGAGAATAAGGTCTATTAGGAAGAGGACATTCTATCCGAAGGTAGCCAGCCTATCAGGAAGAGGAGGTCTATCTGAAGGAGGTCTATCAGGAGGAAGAGATCTATCAGGAAGTGGAGGTCTTTCAGAAGGAGGTGGTCTATCGAAAGAGGAGGTCTCTCAAGACGAGGTCTATTAGGAGGGGATCTATCAGGAGGAGGAAGTCTATCAGGAGGAGGAGGTCTAAAAGGAGGACGTCTAAAAGGAGGACGTCAGACTATCAAGAGGAGGAGGTCTATCAGGAAGAGGCCGGTCTTTTAGGAGGAGGAGGTTTATCAATAAGAGAAGAGTTTATCCAGAGGAGTCAGATTTATCAGGAGGAGGTCAGACTATCAGGAGGAGGATGTCTGCAGGAGAAGGGAGTCTATCAAGAGGAAGAGGTTTATCAGGAGAAGGTCTGCAAGAGGAGGAGGTCTATCAGATGAGGAGATCAACAGGAGGAGGAGGTCTGCAGGATGAGATCCAACAGAAGAAGGCCTGCAGGAGGATGTCCATGAGAGAGGAAGAGGAGGTGTAATGAGATTCTGAGGCTCGGCTGCCTAACAATAGCTGCTGTGTGTTGCTGCTTAGCCTGCTGCTCTCCACCTATTTGTCATAATCACAGCTAGTTTTCTCATTAGTGGAAACCATTAGCCCTTAAAGCTTTATCTGCCCCTTATCAGCCCAGCACTACCACATCACCATGCTCTGGACTATCACACTCTCACATGAAACAAACACACAAAAAATTAATAAAAGCAATCACACAATGTATGTAGCGCAGCCAACAGAAACAACACCCATAGCCCCACTGGCCCACACTGCCTTGCTCAGGTATCTCATATAGAAGTCACTGACCCCTCACATCTAACTGAGCAACTTCAGCACTGCCCGCGCGATTTACAAAGCACACCCATCCTAATCTGGCTCCATTAGCGGCGTCTGTTCCTCCCCACTTCCTGGGCTTTGTTCAGCTGTCAGGATGACCAATGACGTTGCACCGCTGCCTGATTCATGGCAGGGACCCTGAGATCACATCTGATGGGAGCGTCAGGCCAAACGACCAAACGCACCCCCAGCAACCCATTATAGTCTATTTATCTAGTTGGACATCTAATGGGAGCGCTTCTTTTCCACTTCGACAATGTGATGCTATCACTGAAGGCTTGGTTAAGACTTGGACTGCTTGGCTGTGGCTATCTGGAGTGGTACAGGTTAAAACTGGAATATCTGTTAACTTTTGAAACCTATAAAAAGGAATTAGCCTTGACTGAAGCCTGTGGAAGCTCATCTGTTTTAAATCAGCACAATGCAGTCAGAGATGTGTCTAATCGTCAATCATCCTCTGAAATCTTTCTTCTCCAACAAGCTGGGTTTGAATAAATCTATATGCAGTGGATGACAATTGTTTTGATGTTTCAATATACCTCGAGGCTATAAGGCTTGAACAAGACGCATGTCAAATCTGTAATTCCAAACACAAGGCCACTCCCATAGAATGATGCGTCATCCACTCTTTTTAATCAACACAAAAAAATATTATTGACAGATTGAATTTGGCCTGAGGCTTGTTTCAAAGGAAAGGACATGTTGCTGAAATCAAATAAGCGAATGGTACTTTGTCAGTGAACTGTGGTTAGCATTGAGCAACAAGGAAATTGTAAATACAACGTTGGATGGTTAGATTAACAGAGAATTAAGTTGTAAAAGCGTTTGAAAGGTGTTCACTCTAAATAGTAACTTCAAGTAAGTCGTGGATATTAAAATGACTCAGAAAGCCAAATATAACATATGCTGCTTTGTCCCTGGTAATAATGATAATAATGATACTAAAATGTTGAAGTTTTTGCTGGTCACAGTTCTCCTGCCCGGCCTGACTCATCTCACCTGGATCCGAAACAACAACTGTGCTGCCGGATGACAGAGCCCCGAAGGTGTGCTTTAATACAGAACATAATCTTACCCAGTTTCTTCATTCAGTGGCAGCTGAACTCTTCATTATTTCAAACATGCAGTGACTGCAATATGTGTTTAAAATTGCATGTATTTTGTTTCATTAAAGGAGGCAAGTGCTGTTTTCAACTGTTAACTGTGTGTTTGGGGTAATGATAATAATAATAATAATAATAATAATAACAATTATAATTATAATTATAATTATATTAATATTAATATTAATAATATAATTAATATTAATATTAATAATTGTTTATTCCTTTTGTACTTATATAAATTGCAATATTTATCGATAGCAGCGAGACCCCAGACTCCAGCCCCGGATCTCTACTGACCCTAAAACTGCCCGAGTGAGACTATAAACAAGCCTGCAGTGTGTGCTGTAAAAGTGAATCTGCATCGTTCCTTCAAAGAAATACTAACTTCTGACAACTAAAAGTAAACAGTACTTAGCAAATAGCCAAACAAATAGCAGCGGCCCCACTAGGTGTCAAATTTGTTGCATCTGCTATTATTGCAGCGGCCCGGGTTCAAATCCAAACCAATTTGCTGCATGATTCTCTCCCTTTTTTCTGTCTCTCTTTGACTATCCAATAAGGCAAAAAGCCCCTTTAAAAATCTTTAAAAAAACAAAAAACTACTAGTGCTGTGCCCGTTTAAAACAGGCCCATTGCATGGCCCCCGTGTTGCTGCTTCCAGTCTTCTCGAGAACCGTTCATACAAACAACTTCACACTCAACACTGCGCTTCCTGAGGGAGCTGTACCCAGCATGCCGTTCGGCAGTGTAACAGTTAATAGGTTAATCTCCTCTCAATACACTACACAGTGTGTACATAACGCACTGTGTAGTGTATTGATATGTGCACTCCACACTGCACTTCCTGGGTCCTCAGCAATACATTATGTATATTTTGAGAAATAATAATGCCATTTGTCTTTGTTTATTGTGCATTGTCTCTTTTGTGGGTAAATGAATTGTAATAATTTACAATGTTAGTAGCTGTTGGCATAAATACACATTTGAGATGATGTTGTACTGAAGTAGAACTTTTCCTCTTGTCGTACTGTTGTCACCTTGATATTAGTTCTGTGATCACCACACACCCTGGTTGTCCCTGATAAACATGACGTGTAATGTAACAGTGAATCTGCCATGTTTTACAGATCTTGAGTACAGTCCTGAATATCCTGTTTGTTTGTGTTCCTGAACACAGCAGACTCTGCTCAGGAAGTTATTGCTGAGCAGCTGTCATGTTCCAGTGATGAAGACAACACAGCAGCAGCATCAGGAAGTCTCCGTATCCACAGGAAGAGGTGTCAGGATGATCACTGTGACCTGAGAGCTCCATTACCAGCTGACACAACTTCAGTATACAAGAAAGCCTTTACTCTGACGGAGCACACGATCTGTACACTTTATAACAACATATTTTTAAGGAGGGCGTTTGTCATTTTAAAATTTAGCAGTAATTATCCTATGGTGTTAAAGACATATAACATATTCTTTCACAAAGGGTTTCTGTAACTACACTTGTTAAACAGGTGATGTGGACATCTGATTTAATTTCAAGCAGGTAGAAGGGTAAAGAACCCTAGTCTGTGTAACATCCTGACGATGACTAATGGAATCCTTAACTACAGCTAGTAAATAGCCACTGTAAGCAACACAACACATTTATCTGGTTCACAGTCAAAGTTTTTTACAGTGTGACAGATGTGAACTGTATGATTTACAATTATGCAATATTCCCCGTATTACAGTACAGTATTTTGAAGGTGTTTTAAGCAGATAATCTGAAAACTTAGACAGTTATTGCCATATTTATGCTGTGAAATGTTTGTCAAACAAGTAAAAAGAAGTAAGTTCCTCTGTGAAACATGGACAGTACAGTCCTCCCAGAAGCTGCTGATACTTTAGTTACTGAACAGTTTTTATATGAGATCAGTGATTCCACCTTCATCACATTGACACGGTGCAGGATAAAGTCTACTCCAACATGCCTCATGTCACTGGTCTGATGTAACTAATGTGTGGTCCGGATCACACATGGGGACAGTTGCTACAATAATCATTATACTTTTAATCTGATTACTTTCGTACATTTATCAGGTGTCTTTTTACCAAAAATAGCAGACTAGGGTTTTTCGGCGGTTGGGGCTTTTAACACAGATCGTTCCTGGCGGGCACACAGAATGACAACAATAATGTGAATTAAAAAAAAAGTATTTAACACGTTCTAGTAGAAAGTAGGGAACAGGGAATGGGCATAATAAGTTCACCTTTAAGTTCCTCCATCTTTTTTTCCTCCTGTTTCTTTATTCTATCTTCCTCCTCTTCTTTCATCCTCCTCTTCATCATCTCTCCATGTCATTAAGCCCTCAGCCCGCCCGCGCACTAAAACATGTAAAATAGCTTCCATTTTGGAAGAGATTTGTTTGTGGCATTAATAGTCTTTAGTTTTCCACATGGTTTCCCAGCAGCCGGAGACATTAGAAAGAGAAGTGAGGTGCAACACATTTCCCCTCTCATCCTTTCATCCTCTCATCCCTGCCTCATCTGTCAAACACAGAGGCGGAGGAGAGGAGGAAACCACAGAAAGGGAAGAGAGAAAGATAGCAAGTGAAAGTGAGACATAAAGAAGAAAAACATTAAAGGAAAGAAAGAAAAGAGTTTGGTGGATTGTATTCATAGTTTATCATCTTTTTAGGAAGACACGACTCTCTTTAAGAGAGATGTTAACACTGGATAAGTGTGAGGATGTTCAAATGATTCCATAATGAGACATATATAAGGAATCATCTTTTACAATGTCACCACTGATCAACAAAAGTCTTGTAGACTATTATTCAGGTAATATAAAGAACAGTGGACCAAGTGGTCTGTGGTCAGTTGGAGCTGTGTTCCAACTGTTTGTGTACAACAAAGTGCAACAAGTCATGTCAATTTATTTATATTGACCAATATCTCAAATCACAAAATTGCCGTAAGGGGCTTTGTCTGTTCAGCAAATACACTCTTTCCTCCCCCAAAAACTCATGAATGCCTTCATGGAGAGACTGAAATGTGTGACCTTCTCCCCATTTGAAGAATTCATTGTGTGAGACTACAAACATGCAAAAGAGAGTGAGTCTGTGGAGTAGTAAGATCCCCATGGTTAGTCCCCATGGTCAGACGCCAGCTATAGTATGAACTAGTAGGTTTGAAGCATACTGAGGCACAAAAGGTTGTTTTCAGTCACCTCACTATACAGTATGTTCCACATAAATCTTAGCGAAAAGAAAGAGAACTAGTGATGAAGAAAAACATATAGGATTTAAGTCTAACTTTACCTCAAAAATATTCACCTCAGGCCACATATGTTTTTTTAATAGAGACATCTAATGATTAGGAGATAGTTGAATTTACATAGAAATAGAAATAGAAAAATATACATTTTTAAGTAATTTGTTGAATTCAATTATATTTTTCATTTGTGCTACAGAAGGCCTTGAGTGGAAATAATTCAATGATAGAAACTGAGCTGATGAAAAGTGTATTTTAACACTGAATGACAGATGACGAGGGCTGTAGCCACTCTCACGTCTCTAAAGTCAAATCTACTTTATTTTTTCCGTGAATTACGGAGTCATAGCAACCATTGGGGAGTTTATATTATACAGTTACAAACTTACTTAAGGTCATTCTTTTTATTGTTTGATTATTCCAGTCGTTTCTCTACTAGAATTGGATTCCTTGCAGTGAGGAGAGGGCTTTGAAACAACATTTAGATCATGATTTTTTAGACCTTGATGACTCTATGGATCTGTCATTTTATAATAATTTACTAGGAAATAACTATGTAATCTGGTATAATTTGTAGTGAAAACAGAGAAAACGCTGTTAGAGACATTTTAATGAAGTAATCTGGTAGTAGGCTACACATGGAGTAAATAGAGATATTGGTACTAGTACTATTAATAATTATATTATATTATTAATTAATTCCAATAGATTTATTGGCTCAACCGAAAGATTTATGAAATCGTCTTAGCTTGTGTTGAGCTCCTGCACCCCCCCATCCTTCCTCTCATCTTTGGAGCCTCTCGTCCTCAGCTCGCCGCTCACTGTGTCATCAGTTGGTTATGTCACCTGCAGCCGACCTGTCTGTCTGTAATTAATACAACCAGAGTGTGAACATTTTCAGGCCAGCTCCTCTCTCCTCCTTTCTTCTCCTCCACCCCCCTCCGTCGCCCCCTCAGTTAATCACAGTTGTTCCCGGCAAAAGGAGCCGTTAACGGCTTGGTGCGTCAGGAATGGTCCTGGCGCTCCCCGCCGCTAATCGGACCGTTACGACTGAGAAGCTTTGCATTATGCAAATCACTGGCCGGGAACAGGTGACATTTGTAGGGGAGCGGGGCGACAGGGCGATGGAGTCTGGCTGATTTAGACATTAGTCCCTGTCACAACGCAACACACACACACACACATACACACACACACACACACACTGCTCATCTGCATATGCACACAGCACACACTCACTGTATATACAAGTAGAAAGAGCGGAAGTAACAAATGACATAATCTGTTTACGGTACTGTAATTGAGGAGCTCATTTGTACCAGCACTCTGTTTGGAGTCAGTCTTTTACTTTGACTAAAATTGATAATCCACAAACTCTTTGTTTTTATGTAAATTTGCTCACTGTTCTGGTTTCTTTCAGTCTCTTTTTCTCAGCTAGCTTAGCACACATTGAAGTGGTGTTCACAGATCAGCTAGCACTGTTTGGTAAAGTTTAAGTCTTCTTTCATTTGTCTGTTCAGGCATGGTGGTTATCACTGCTCAAGTTAACCATTTTACAAAAGCATCTTAAAGGAATACTTCACCCTCAAAAGGCCTGAGTTGTGTGAGAGATGTTTTCATATGGTTTTCTGTTGTTAAACGTGGCCCCATGAACTTTATTTCCTCAAGACTTTTCTCCATCTTTGCAATATTCACCGTGGAGGCATAAGAGAAAAGTTTTCTTCAAGAATTCAAGCTGGAGGAGTATTTGATATACAAATGTTCGTTTTGTGGGTGAAGTATTCCTGATCGTAAAATCCATTTTACGAAGCCTTTTACTCTTAAAAGGTATTTCCCAAAAGCCTCGTGACTGAACCCTCTGAGAAGTGATGGTAGACGAACGAGTGTCTCGTAGCCCTTCATAGGATGCTCAGAGCACATTGTTATAACATGAGAGGCGTGTGTGTATGTCAATGGCCATGTGTCAATGATGTTTTTCACCCTTTCGAGTGTGTGTTTATAACTCTGTAATCAACAGAAAAACAAAAAAACATGCAATCCAACAATCCAAAAGGAAATTAATGTGGCATTATTGAGTAAATACAGGAAATATTCAAGGCTATAAACAGTTCCAATAGTTCCAAATAGTTCCAACCCTCTGCAGGCTGCCATTCACACATACATGTAGATGTAAATGGGATGATGCACCTTAAATGTTCTTCTGGGACTTTTTCCCATGGTGAGTTTTCGCGCACTGGGATTATATACAAAGTCAATGCAAAGGACGCAAACGTGAATTTGCACTGGGCACCATGAATGGAATGATTTCCACTTTTTTGACTCTTTAACAGCTTCCTGTTGTCACTGGCAACATGACGTTGTTGATTTATAAATGGAGGAAACTATTTCTGTCAGTCTAAGAGGTGATAACAGATGTGCATCAACATGTAGTTATTTTGACATTTGTTAATCTGTTTTTTGTAATTAAATCACAGAAAAATCTGTTTATATCACCGATAGGCGACCCAAAAAATGTGACAAAAATGTGAACATTTCCTTTAAAATATAAAAATATATATATTTAACATAAAAACTAAAAAAATTGAATAGCAATGTCTCCTCTATTCAAACAACGGCTCCTTTAAAAAGTCTGTGTGTCTGTGTCTGGTGCGACAGTATCACATCATCATGTTCCCTTTAACTTTATTATCTTTAATTAAGGCGGTATCCTGCTCTTAAGTTTGAAGTTTCATTCATAATGTTGACATTTGAATAATTTTATAAATTACTTACAAAAACATTGCGTGCAATAGTCCACCTTCTCTTCCCCTCTCTCTGTCACTTATTTATAAAAGGTAGATGTAATTTCCTAATTTCCATAACTCATCTCCTATTTTTTTCTAATGAAATATTCTGCTTCAATCCATATTTGTTGGCCTTAAGCCTTTCAAAAACAGCATTTTTTTTTGCTCTCTAGCTTGCTGCATACAAAGGTGTCACAATATTAACGGGGCGGTGTAGTAGCACCATTAAATACATTGCATAACCAGAATAACACAAAATCATAGTTCACCCATTTTTTTAGGGTTATGACTTCATAAAGTATCACGACAGACATTCAAAACTTAATAGTAACGTAAATAAATGACATCTGATTAAGCCTTATCTTCTAATATCACAATCCAAATCATATCCATAACTACACTTATGGAGCAATTATAAAAATTATCATCCCTTCAATCGCCGATATACAGTACATTCCGATCGCCAATCAGCACAAACCTATCAACGGTATTGACATGTGATCCCTGCTTTGTCATAGTCAGGTCCATGGCTGAAAAGAAATCCCCCGCGGAGCACGTAGAGAGCACGTGGCGACTGGTCAGGCCCCTGTGGTGCATTATGTGAAAATCAGTTGCAATGGTTTATCTATCCACCAGGTGGAGCAGTGATGGGGGCTGACGCAGTTTACTGAAATAAAGTTTTTCATCATATTTGACATGAAGGTATGTGCTTCCAACACAGAGCATACTTTTAATGTATTGTTTAATATCATGATCATATCATAATAACCAGGTCATGACAATTTTATGCTGAAGCTTTTTTTGTAAAACACGGTCACAGATTGTTTTTATGCATTAAATAGCAAGTCGACTGAAGAGACACGCCTCTAGTTCCTGTCTGATAATACCTCTTATTGTGTCTATGAAAGCTCATTCAAAATTCAACAGAATTAAGAGAAAATGAAAGTGGTATGAGTGAAATGAATGATATACAATAAGAAATAACTGTGACAGTGTGTGCACAGCTGATTTCAGCGCTACAGTAACAGGTACGACAAATTAACAATACTTTTTAAACAAAGAAATAAATAATTTAATGTATCATAGGTTTGCTTAATATACAAGAAGGCACAAATAATTATGACTGTGTCGAAGACAGCGTTTAAACTTTACAAATTTTCCCCTAACTCAGTACAACTCACAAAACAAGGTGATTTTTAATGGAACCTGGTGATATTCTGCACGGGCAACAAAAATAATCTGTTTCCTGAATTATTTGTTAAATTTGAAGTGTTTAACGTCAATTTGAAATGCACAGTGTGAAAACTATTTTGGCTCACAAAGTCAACCCTTTAAAAAAACAAACAACCTGTGATGGCAGCTTGAAGAAGAATAAAGAGACGATGCAAGCAGACAGCTGACCATCAGAGCAGAGAGGAATCAGCAGTAAAGTTGTACATGTGTGTTAAATGTACAGGACAGGTTTCACTTTGTATGTCACTTCATCTCCCGTTGTTCCTTTTTGTAAACATCACAGCGCGTGTGCAAATAGCATGCAGTAATATAAATATATACTGGATATGAATAACCCGAGTTCTCTGTGCTCTATTTAACATCATATCCCGAATATGGACAAAAGTTTGTATCTCAAATTCAGTGAACTCAGTTATTTTTATATTAGACAACTATTCAACTTTACCCACATTCTTCATATTTAAGTAGAGAAACTTACATTTTTAACCAGCTTAAACTGTTTTACATTGTGATAAATAGAAAATAACATGCAAGTATGGTATTTTAAGGTCTTTTGTCATTAATAGACAAAATGATGGTAGGATTTTCAGTCAGTTTTGCCATATTGTCTTTTACTTCTTTGTTTCAGAATGCTGGCAGAGAAGCTCCCTCACAGGATGATGGTAGACTCTTCTCATCTTGTGTGGTCTTTGACACAGCATTGATTGGTGTGTGTGTTTGTGAGTATTAACATGTTTAAGTTTAGTCAAAATCTAATCTAATTCTCTGTCAATCTGCCCAGTGTCTCTGTCACTCTACCTCTCTCTCTCTGTCTGCTTCGCTTGGTCTGTCTCACACACACACACACACACACACACACACACACACACACACACA
>CALSCE010010666.1:477034-511083 GCA_943593645.1 Bovichtus variegatus
ACACACACACACACACACACACACACACACACACACACACACACACAGTCTCAAACAAACACATGCAATGCAATTGAGGTGGTGACCTTGTGATAACCTGTGTTCATCGTTCAATGACCATACCCCAGCACACACACACACACACACACACACACACACAAACACACATACACACCATAGTGCAGGCGTGCCTCCCCCTGACTGTTGGATATTATCCACAAAGACTCAGATTGAATATATTAATCAGTGGTCCGGCCCACGCCGCCTTAATGGCCATTGAGAATGAATAAATGAGCGGTGTGTGTAATATAACAGGAAACACAAGCTGCACACGCCCATTCAAATAGAAAGACAGGAAAGGGTCAGAGGTCAAGGAGTCAGATTTTAATCAGGAGTGTGAAAAAAGGTGAAGTACCCCTTTTGACTTCAGTAGTTGAGGTCACTCACTGTTTGTTTAATTAAAGGTTTATATCTGTGTGTGTGTGTGTGTGTGAGAGAGTGAAATATATAATAAATAATAGCACAGGTTTGTTATGCTGCAGGAAAGTCTCTGTCTTCACCAGAATGACTAATGTCAGAAATAGACAACATGAAAACTACTGGGTTTAAAAAAATAAATTACATTTCTCATCAGGATATATAGGGCTCTTTGAAACATCATAGACTTAGCTAGCAAACAAGCTTCTACCTGCCTCAGAGCTTTCAAACAAATATTTATTGATATAATTTTACTGTTTTCATTTAGACTCACCGCTCTCATCATCCTTGTTTCCAGCAGCACTAGCACTAGCAGCAGCACTAGCACTAGCAGCAGCACTAGCACTAGCAGCAGCACTAGCACTAGCAGCAGCACTAGCACTAGCAGCAGCACTAGCACTAGCAGCAGCAGGAGCAGCAGGAGCAGCAGCAGGAGCAGGAGCAGCAGCAGGAGCAGGAGCAGCAGCAGGAGCAGGAGCAACAGACAGACACAGTGAGAGACTAGCTGGTGAACATAGTGCAGCATTTAGCAGCTACTTACGTTTGGCAAGCTGCATAAACAGAGCTCAACAGTATTTCCTAGCAGGAAAGTTGATTAGTTCATTTACAGAAAAATGTTTGCTAAAAGGTGATAAACAATTCATTGTTTTAAATCATTTCTGAAGTGAAAATGCTTGTCCTTCTCTGGTTTCAGCTTCTGAAACGTGAGGATTGCTGCATGTCTGTGTTTGATATGGAACACATAGCCTTTGTGGAGATTAGAATCACAATGCTTCACTATGTTCTAACATGTTATAGACTGATAAATTACAGTTGGGAATTCCACATGTATATTTTACAGCTGAGCTAGACCTAATAGGCCCTTTTCACAGCAGCCACTGCAGGGTAAACGCAGAAGTAATTAATAACATTAATTATGGGCCTGGTATTGTGCATGCTAGCTTACTGGAATGGCTGTGAGCAGGACTATAATTAATTTGATCAATTACACCTGTGTTTACCCTGTCAAATGGCTGCTGTGAAAAGGGCTTTAGTTTGGATCTCAAGGTCTGGCACACATGAAATGTTTTATGGGATCAGACGACCAATCAGAGTGACTTGAAGCTGTGGAAGTTCAACCAGGGACCTCACCTCAGCACACACACACACACACACACACACACACACACACACACACACACACACACACACACACACACACACACACACACACACACACACACACACACACACACACACACACACACACACACACACACACACACACACACACACACACACACACACACACACACAGAGAGCAGGTATGTGTGTGTGTTTGCAGCCTTTCAGCAATTCTGTCTTTCTATAGTTATTTCCTAATCTCCTCATTCCCATTCTCATTATACAATTTCTTTCGCTGTGGATAACACTCCTACTCCTCCACTCACCTTTCAACTCACATTCAACACTCACTCAATAATTAAATATTAAATGTTTGAGGTTTACTCCAAATGATTCAGTATCATGAATAAAGGAACAATTACATAAAGAGTGAGTCTGTATTTGTTTGTTGGCCTCCCTTGATTGAAACGTGTTGCTGATCATGTTCCATTCACTCCAAAAATAAATCAGGTTAATGCAGCATATTAATGTCTAATCACATCACTGTTCTGTGTGCTGTGGTAAACTGAAGTTTCCTGTGTTTCACTGTCCTGTTCTGCCATCTTGTGGATTACTAAAAGACTGCAACCAGAATGTTAACAGATATGTCAATGAGGTCTCAGGTTACAAACACGATGAGGGAGTTTAATCTAAAGAATCCTTCCTTCAAATCTCAAACTGACTGCAAGAAAAGAATTCATTATTCTTTTTTGATTTTATTTAACCTTTATTTAACCAGGCAAGTTATTATTTACAATGGGGACCTAGCAAAATACAACATGTATCTGAGCTGAAGTCCAAACTAAGAAGAGTGCTGGTTGGAGTTAAGGGAGGCAGAAACACGGCTCCATTGAATTCTTATGTTGCTCTTTATCTGCTGGATGTGTAAATAGATAACTGTTTTCTAACATATATTTATGAGATGATAATATTTCAATGTTTGTTTTTGATCCTACGCCTCCTAGAGTAGGCTACAACAGGATTGGATTGTGGACTCACCATGAGAGAGGTGCCAGTTCGCATCCTGGGCACTTCCGAGGTTCCCTTAAACACGACACCGGACCCCCATATTAGGACATATGATTGCAGCTAATTAAGTAAAATCAAGTTAAGTAAAGTCGACAATGCCTTTCAGGTACTCGGGTAATGTGAACATGCTGTAAAATGACTTGTGAAAAACACATGAGCAACATCATTCACCGTGTCTCGATGTGCTCAACTCTCAATACCCTCCGGTCCTCCGGCAGGCTGCAGGGCGACAGTTCCCTGCTTCGACAGCAGGTCGCGGTAATATTTAAGAAAAAGCAGTAACCCGTTAACGGAAGAAGAAGAAAAAGAAGAAAAAGAAGAAGAAGAAGAAGAAGAAGAAGAAGAAGAAGAAGAAGAAGAAGAAGAAGAACCATAGCAACGATTAAACAAAGATGGCGGTGTTAGCTGCTGTGTTCTGGTTATTTCTCTTGTTTACTGTCCTCACTACAAACAAAAGTACAACGAGCTACAACTTGAACGCGATGGTTGGTGACCAGAACGTCACATATAACTTTATGGACAATTATACAACTACACAGCCTACGGAATTTGACTCAACAAGCCCAACACCGAGCTCCAGCAGCACAGAAGAGCCGGTTCAGCCGACCGTGCCCGCCAAGCCCCTGCCCGCCTCCGGCCGCCTACTCACTCCTGTCACTAACGGTAAATTAATCTGTAACTAAACCGCACGACGTCCTCAATTCTTGCTCCTATATTGAATAGCTAGCCATCTTAGGGCTACACTATGTTCTACAAAGCTTTTGCTAGTTAGTTATGGTAGTGTCATACACATCCATGCAGATACATACTGTACATGCTTCTAAATATAACACACATGCTAACAATATATGCATATGTAAACATTACTTATATTTATAAAGTAAGACATAGTTTTGTAAAATGCATGTATACATATAGTGGCCTTGTAATGTACTGTATATTCATACCGCATATAACCACACCAAGGTTACATCTGTGTAACATAGCCCAGAATATGTTCAGTTTTTTTAATAAGATGGAGACAGTTTAAGACAGGTGAATATCTGTCTAACTAACCTGAGCATTGCTGTGTCTTTCAGTTGACAGTGTGTGTCCCTGTGATGAGCACAAGGATGTGTGTGACATCAACTGCTGCTGTGACAGAGTGTGTGCTGAGGAGGTGTCTCTGTTCACCAGCTGCTCAGTGGACAGAGTCAGGCAAGACTCACACCGCCTGCTTACTAGACTATTCAGTTCAAACCAAACATTTTTTTCCACAAATAGGACATGTAAATAATATAAAACCTAATTCACATAAAAAATCTACACATAAAAACATGGAATAAAAGGCTGGGGCAGTAATAGTGCTACAGTGTGGTAATGCTGTTGTATGTCTGCCTGTTCAAATTCAGTGTGATGTACATTTCCACAGCACTTGAATGTGAAATATCTGTGCAGCAAGTGTTGCTACAGTGACAGCAGCTTAACATAGATGTGACAAGGCAAAATGGAAGTGTCAGGAAATAATTAGTGAAAGAATACAGTATTTCTGAAAAAGTGGGACCAGCAGAGTGGTGAGTGTGACATGACTGTAGTTGTACTGATGGAATTAAGGCTGTTGAATCTATACAGACAAAAAAGGTAAACATGGAGGAAGTGTTGAGTTTGTATTAACGACAAACAGCAAGTTAAAATAGGATCATATCAGAAACAGGGAGGCCTCTTCCTAAAATACGCACAGTTTACAGTTTACATTTATATGCATATGTTGAGTTGTATGCTTGCCTTTGGACACATTTAATGGTCTTCTTTCTCCATTGTGTATTAGAATGAATTGACTTTTTTTGACAGGTTTCCACATGGAAGAAACATCTGTCTACATACTGTATATAGTGTATACAGGCTCATCATCCATCTTTATTCTTTTTGTTTGCAGTGGCAAAAAGATGCTGTGCAGTCGCGATGTCGCGTCCTACTCTTTAGGGAGCACACTAGATGGCTACTCAGAGCTACAGTCGTCTGTCCGGAGGGAGAATAGTTATGACATCTTCTGCATCCAATCACAGAACCGTGCGTCATTAATGATGTTCATTTGGATTAGAAATTATCTATGAATAAAACATTTTTTAAAGAAAATATCACTTATTACTTAAGTCTTACACCAGTTGGTCAATTAGTAGATTCAAATGACCCTTAATGCTGAATGTGAAGGATAAGGCTTTTGTTATTGGTCAAATTGTTTCAGAGTTATGCAGAATGCCATTGTATGGCGACCTGTAGTCCACAAACAGTATGCAGCCATGTCACAAAATACTTTCTCTCCAAGTCTGTCTCAGTTGCTGACTATTTTTTCTGTCTAGGTGTTGATGGATTATTTCATCCATCTCCTGCTCTTCCAACTGACAGCAGCTTTGACTCACTCTTTAAAGAATTTACCAGCTTTATTTTTGGTTCAGAGGAGAGCAGTGGTCAGGTGTCCTCTGCAGAGCTCCAGGCCTCGTCTGGATATCAGGCGAGTCTCTGTTAATCTGCCTGTGTGTCTCAAACTCATTATCTGTAATTATCATGAAAAAGTGTGTTGATGGTTTCTGGTTTCAGTATGGGGATGTGATGATGACAGCAGGAGAGAGAGGGATGTTCTTGCTGCCAGCTGCTGCTGTCACTGCTGACTGTATAGACACCAGTCCTGCAGGTAACTTCTCCTCACTGTAATGTGGGACTATGTCACTTTTGCTGAACTGTGGCCACTGTGACAATTGTGTGACAATTATAGGATCATGATGTATGCTAAAACATAGTGTAACAGTAGCACAAGTAGAGTCAGCAGCAAACTGACTCAGTAATACCAGTTAGTTACACAGGGTTATCTATCTAAACTAAAAACACTGTCAGTTATTTCTGATTCTCAGACTAACACTTACATGTATAGGTGTTAAATACAGCCTTAGTCTAGCAACAGCAGCCTGGTATGATACTAATAATCAGAAGAAAAGCCCAGTCAGAGTAAAAAATACTTCATGTCAGAAGTTTGCTTAAGAGGTAAATCACAATACAAAGGTTCCCCAGTACAAACACTGAGTTAGGTTCACATAATGTACTGACATTTGATGTGCTTGATCTTTGTTACATGTGGTCGCCTTTGACAGATAGTGACTCATTGGTTGATTTTAAATTGGTCCTCATAAAACACTGATTGGATGTGGAGAACTGATTTTAAATGAGTTGAATACATTTGCAAAGCTGTAGCTTCTGAGCACTTGAACAGTGTCATAACAACACAGGTCAGTGAAGAATGACCTGCAGAGTCCTATGACTGCAGTCATAATACATACAACCTACAACAAAACATGATACAAAGTGCAACACAAATAAAAGCCTGTAACACCGGGGTTATACAGCAGACATTCAGGGGAGTGGTGTACCTATTCATGCTTTTATCTAATCATATGAAGATTATTTCATCTTTATATGCCATTATGTTTCAGTTAAATATTTCTTTCAAATTCACAGATTTCAAAGAGTGCTTGTTATTTGTGAAAAGAAAAGTCTGACTTTTTAGGAAATAAGCCTCTTTATGGTCTTATCTTTGTTATTTCATATTTCAAACATGCTGAAAAGAATTTAAAGGGAAAGTGTTTTTCATTTTGAATGCATGTTGTTGCTTAAGTTTTTCCCGCTTTCCTCCCCAGCGTTCTTAAAGGATCAGAGCAGTGGGTGTTCCCGGCCTGTGATCCTGGAGCAGGACTGCAGCTCTCTGCCGGCCCTCAGCATGGACACCTACACAAACATCCAGCTGTTTGCTGTGAGTCTGCCACACGTGAAGATAACGTCCACCCCAACACTCATACTCTCTCAGACAGCATCAGTGAGGGATGTTTAATGCACTCCAGGAGATATACTGTGATTGAAGGGTCGATCCACCTGATTTACAGGACACATGTTTTTCTAACTTTATGAAAGTGCAATACTTAATAGCTGAAGAATTCTTTTAAGTGTTTAATTGACTTTTTTAATGAGTTCACTTTTTTTCAACATTCTTTTCCTCTACCTGCTCCCAAAATGATCATTTACCAGAAATATTTCAGGTCGCTGGAAAGTGTTTCTGGGTGGAATTTTCCTTTACTCATTTTTTATAAATGTTGGATAAGAAAACAAAGTATTAAGTATGTTTGTACATAAACACAAGATAAATGAGCTATTGCATTAGAAATGCTTAAAACCAGAAAAAAACTCTACAAAAATAGAATCAGTTGATGTTAGTTTAAAGATGTTATACTAAATATTTTCCACTCTACAGGGGAAGAATAAAGATGCAGAAGTGAGTATGCCTTCTTTTTGTTTAACGCTGACACGACCTGTCAGTCAATTAGTTAGTTGTTAGTTGACAGAAAATGAATTGACAACTATTTTGAGAAGCGATTAATCATTTAAGTCAAGTCAGAATTAGGTTAAATGCTACAACTTCATGGATGTATATATTCACACTGTGTCTCCATGATGTGATGCGTTCTATTTCTTCACACTACTTGTCATTGTAGTTGTCTTTATTTGTCAGCTGCTACACATCTTTAAAGGTGGATTTTCTTTTACTTACTAATATAGCCTCCAAATCCCACAATGACCTCCCAGCTCAGTGTTAATGTCTTGAAACCAGGGAGGAAGTTTTGGGGTAAAATAACGAAGGAGATGCATAAAAGTCTGTGTTAAAAACATTCAAATCTTCTGCCTAACCAGGAGATTTAGCAAGACACTGACATTCCTCTGCAATAGGTTGAGGTCAACTGCTGCAATGTGAGGACAGGAAACAAGATTTTGTTTCTCTCACAACTCAGTGCTCTGTTACCAAGAAGAAGGAAGTATTCAGTGATTGTCACATTTGCATTGACACACTTTTGCTTTACATTACTGCAAATGATTTAATCATACCATTCTGGTAGTGTATAGGATTTGCTGGAAAAGTTGTTATCCTGTCTTCCATGGATTTCCATTTATTTTAGTATGGTATAAAAATCAACCAGTGGGTTGACTTGAAACTTGATCGAGATTCGTAATCCAACACATTGAACATCCAATCTGCTTTTAACGTAGCCATAATGCAGCCAGCCTTTAAATGAATCTGCTTTACCCCTATAATAAAAGCATATCTGTTAAAAATGGACTGCAATGTAAATGAGTGGCTCCCTGGAAGGCTGATTAAACACACTAAAGCATCAGCATGCTCACAACTACAATGATTTTTTTCATGTAGTTGAAACAACAATCTTAGTATAGAGTGCTAACATGTGCGAACTAGCCCTAAACACAAAGTACAGCTCAGGTTGATGGAATTACTTCTGCAGGTATTTGGACAGAAAGCAAAGTTTTAGACACATTACATTTTTGACCTGAGGATGGCACACACAAAAGTCAGGATCATTAAACGTATTACAATTCCTTCCGAGGGGAACGTGAATGTCCTTGCTAAATTACTTGGCAATCCATCCAATAGTTGTTGACAGATGTTTCACTCTGCTATCTCTCATAAACAAACTGTAACTATGCAAACTGATGTAAATGAGAGCAGAGGATAAATGTGAAAACTATTTGGGTGAAATGTTGACAAATGTGTGTGGTTATGATGTTGCTGGAGGTTGTCCTTGTGGAGGTGTCTTCAGTCGTCCTGCAGTCCGTAGATGGGACTCAGACAGAGCTAAAGATCAGTGGTGGAGAAAATGTCAACCCCATTCTCCTGAACCCAAACCTCTGTGCTAATGTGGTGCTGAAGGTGAGTCAACAACACTATAACTCCTCCAACACATGACTGTCTGTATTTTTGGATTGATAGCTGCCAATATATTCAATCAGTTCATCTGACAAAACATTGAAAGTATTTAGTATTTGCCCTTAAGCACTGTGTTCTTGTCAAACAGAATATAGACATTATACAGCAGGTTGCAAAAATGACTGACAAAATAGTTGAAATTGTGGACATAAAATGAAAACTCTTGCAAATAAAAGAAGTCATTGTCTGCTGAACCAATTTGACATATTTTTCTCCGTAGGTTGTCTATGTGATGAAGTACAACCCAGCTGGTGAGATTGTGAATGTGTCAGTGTCTCTGGTGCTTGGATTTGTCCAGGAAGCAGAACTGTCCCTGGAACAGAAGTTTCATATCACATTTGTCCAGGTAGTGACTCAACAACAGTTGTCTATGTATCATAGATTATTGTACTTTTTTTATGCTATGTTGCACTCAGAATTACTGTTTGTCCCATTCTAGTGAACGTGCGATATCTCAGAAACATATTGGAGGAATTTCTTAACAAACGTCCATTTGGACTCAAAGATGAACTGATTAGATTTTGGGGGAGGGGGGGGGTCAAAGGTCAAGGTTATTGTGACCTCACACCCATTCTTGTGAACATTATATCTCAGAAATTTCTTCAGATTTAGGACAAATTACCCCTCAGACTCAAGGATAAACTGATTAGATTTTACGGGTGAATGGTCACTGTGCCCTCATAAAACACATTTTGGCCATAGATCAAGAATAAATACACTAATCATGCTATAATGACAGACAAGTCTGTGTTGTGGTTGGACTTTGATTGGCATGTGCTATAGACGCGCATCAAAAATGCGTCCATGTGTGTTAAACACGTTAGATGTTTACCCGTACCGTTACGATACAGGGGCCCGTAGTGGCCGTGCAGCAGCAAGAGACCATCAAGGGAAAAGTAAGAAAAATACACAAATCTATTATCTACAGTTACTGTGGTGTCTTTCTGATTTCAGCATCTTTTCCCTCATCAACTTCTCACAGTTTTTGTTGCATTTAAAGACATGTGGTTTTGTGATTTCTTTAAATGTTCAATGTGTAAGATATGCCAGAATTTAAATTTAAAACATTACAAAAATGAACTATCATTATCAACAGAATGTGAAGAAGTAACTAATAAAACACACAGTAAATATATCGGGGCGTGATCCGACCAGAGGGTGAGGGCGCGCCCCAGGAGATAATAACGCAGGGCGCCGACCGCCCACCGGATGGCGAGGCAGCACTCTTTTTCCAGTCGACCCCCTCCACCTCCTGGGACAACACTGCCCGCTGTCCGAGGCGTCCATCTGTAAAACAAAAGGGAGAGAAAAGTCAGGGGAGAAGAGCAGTGGCTTACCACATCCATCCACTGGACCGGATCTGAGGCCCCCTTCGGGGTCAGGTTGGTCAGGGGGCTGGTCAGCTCAGAAAATGCTGGAATGCCTGCCAGCCCCATAAAACCTCCTGACCTCCTTTTTCGTTTTGGGCGCCAGACAGGCTGCAATGGCTGCGGTCTTCTCTACCTGTGGCCGCACCTGCCTGCTGCCCAAGTGGTACCCCAGATACCGTACCTCCCTCCGCCCAACCGCACACTTCTTCGGGTTAGCCGTGAGCCCCGCTCTCCTTAGGAACTCGAGCACTGCCCCCACCTGCTGCATATGCTGCTCCCACGTCTCACTGTGGATGATGACATCATCCAGATAGTGAGTGCACAGTGAGGTCACAGCACCCGGCCCATGAGCCGCTGGAAAGTGGCTGGGGCTCCAAAACCAAAACCCGAAAGGATGTGTCACGAATTGGTACAATTCGAGTGGAGAAGGCCATTTTTTTCTTAGACTCTGGAGACAGGGGAATCTGCCAGCAGCCCTTGGTTAAATTCAGTGTCGTGTAAAAACCAGCCGTGCCTAGCCGATCCAGGAGTTCATTGACCCAGGGCATCGGGTAAGCATCGAATTTGGACACCTCGTTAACCCTACGATAGTCCACACAGAACCGTACTGACCCATCGGGCTTGCGCACCAGCACGACAGGGCAGCACCAGTCACTGTTGGACTCTTCTATTACGCCCATCGCCAGCATAGCCTGAAGCGCCGCCTTTTGTGCCTTTTGTGTTCAGGCAGTCAATAGGCCATGACAGGGCCTCTCTCTACTCTTTCAGGAGATTGAGGTGGTAAATTTGTGCCGCTCCCCCCCTGTCCGACCGCACTACCTCGTAATTGACGTCCCCCACTCGCCGTGTGACCACGAAGGGCCCTTGCCACTTGGCGAGTAATTTGGAGCTAGCGGACGGGAGCAATACAAGCACCTTTTCTCCCGGTGTAAATTGTCGCAGTCGCGACCCTCTGTTATACAGGCGCTGCTGACGCTCCTGAGCCTGGAGCAAATTCTCCCGTGACAACTGTCCCAGTTCTTACGAACGGTACCTCAATTATTGGTAAAGGGCGCAAAGGCGCTTTTGGGGTGGCCGCCGGGTTAACCAGCTGACATTTGCGGCAGGACGCACACCACCGCTTCACATCCGCGCGAATGCCCGGCCAATAAAACCGGGCCATGATCCGGTTTAGTGTTTTCTCATACCCTAGATGACCAGACATGGGGTTGTGGTGAGCCGCCTGGAAAACAATTTCCCGACGGCTTTTCGGCACCAGCAAGTGGGTGTTATCCTCGCCCGTCTGTGTGTCACGGCTCACACGGTATAACCTGTCTCTAATCACCGTAAAGTGGGGGTGAGTTTCGAGACTGTTTGAGGGGTAAGTCCTCCTCCGGGCTCAAGTGCGGGGACGGGGAGACCTCAGCCCGAGACTCCTCCGGCCCCGCTCTCCCCTCGACGGCGTCCGCCACCTCCGTCTCTCCATTGAACACCGCGCACAACTCACATTTACCACAGAGCCTGGTGGATACCCCCCTGTATACATACCGGTACACGGTACGTCCCGTCCGGACCGGGGGAGGAGTCTGGCGGCCCTGCGACCCGGACCATCTGCCCAACCTCCATCAGCAGACATTCCTGTCGGGAGTGGCCAGGCCGACCGCACCGCCAGCACCCCTACCCTGGCACTTGAGGAGCCCTCTGTGGTGCTGGGCGACCGGACACGTAGACTGGGTCCTGGGGAGAAACACAACCGGGGCGAGAGTTAGCAGAAAAAGGAGGCTGGGGAGGAGCAGCGCCGCGAGTTTGGGGGAGGGACCCTCCTCCTCGGGGCTGGGACAGGCCGTCCCGCTGGAACTGCCAGGGGTCGAGCTTCCGCCTGCAGACCGGGGTAGGGAGAGGTGGTCCTCCGCGAGGACAACCGCTGCGTCGAGGCTGGCCGGCCGGTGGCACTGGACCCAGTTCGAGGTGGTAGATGGCAGCCCAGCAACGAACTGCTCCAGAGCCACCTGCTCAGTGTGGTCACTCCTCCATGATCAGATCACTCCTCCATGGAGTGGTCTCCCCGCTGGAGCCAGCGCCTGGCGGCGTCGAGGAGCTGCTGCGCATAGGCGGACGGGCGGCTTCCATCCTCGAAGGGGAGGCTCCAGAGCCGGCGGCGGTGACCCTCTGGCGTACTGCCCAGCCGGTCCAAGACCTTCCGGAGCTGATCGTAAGAATGCCTGGAGGACGCTGGCAGGCTGCACCGCCCACTCCTCCTTCGACCACCCATACGCCGCCGCTGTGCCCTCAAAGATATCTAGGAAGGCCTCCGGATCATCCTCTGGCGTCATCTCCTGAAGAGCGTTCGGCAGCGGCCGGGTGGGAGGGCTCCCTGTGTCGCCCTCCCCGGTGGTCAGACGCTGCAGCATCTCCCGCAGGCATGCCGCCATGTCGAACAGAGCCTGGCTCTGCTGCTGGTGCCCTCCTGCATGGCGGCCAGACGTTGAAGCGCCTGTCCCAGTGGGCTCTTCCCTCTTCCGACATGTCCCTGTTCAGGCGCCACTGTGAGCCTCACCCTCTCACCCAGGGAAATAAAAGAGGGAAACCCGGCTAAGGGAAATCAAAGATGTTTATTTTATTGTGAGCAGTGGTGGTTCATTCAGCTCTCCTCTTCACTCACTCGCTCTCTCTCTCTTTCTCGAACTGACGTGATCAGGCATGTTCAGGGTGGTATGGCCATCAGCTCTCTTCCTCAGGATCCAGCCTGCTGCAAGAAACAGAACCAGGTTACCAGCATGTTTATATTGTGTGGCTCATTACCTGATTCCGACCAGCTGTCCGATCCCCAGCTGGGCCGCTCCAGACACTCCCCCGCAGACGCCGCTGTGACCACGCCCCCACTGCCACAGTAGGGCGTTTTAAGGCCTCGACCTGACTGGCACCTGAGCAACTTAATGTCAAACCAATACTTAAAAAGTGGCACCCAAGATTGAAAGGACAAAGAGCTACACTGCAAGGGAAACCTCAAATCAAAAACCAATGGTGTGTGCACACCTAAATCACTAATCAACTCACAATAGACAATCTCTTACAAGAAACAAAGCTAATGTTCAGGAAGGGAAACCGAACAGGAGTTTATTGAAAAATAAGAAATACAAATCCATGATCAAACAAATGGCAAATGGCTTCTGAGTGGGATAAGATACTTTTGGAGGATGTGGATCTCTCTCAGGATACTCTGCCCTCTGGTGGTTCTGGACGAGACGGCCAGTATACGTACATCGCAGAATTTGGAAAATCAACAGTCAAACTTCATTGTCATTACTGGACATAGATCTCTGTCCTGATTCAGTCCTGCCTACCTCAAAGTTGGCGCCCTATGGGAATGGAGCAAACATTGCTCACAATTTGGAAGGTTTAAAACTCTCCATTCAATCATTGCAGGCAACTGTAAACTGATAAAGCTTCAGGTCATCACACAAAGAAACAATATGAAAAGGTAATGATGGAGAAATATGTGCGCTACCTAAGGACCCAAATAACAGACACACTAAAATGGCGTTTAAATCAGCACCACTCAAGAGGTGCTGAAAGACATCCACATTATTATTTCCCCCATGGCTCATAGTCAGCCATCTGCAAGAGGAAATCACAAACTGTTCATGGCAAATATGCAGTATGGTTGAGGAGGTGGCTTCCATCAAACAACATTCTGTTTCATTAGAAATGACACCGCTGAGAAATACGTTGGTGGGACTTCAAGTGGAGCCTCCAGTGGTTACTGCTCGGCTTCAACAATTCCAGTCTACCATGCAGCCAGATGGCAACCACAAGCTTCTCACTTTATCAGTGGATACTGCAATTCAAGGAGACGTAAGAGAGAGATTTATAGGTAAAAGCCCTATTAATATGCAGTTACCTTCATTTGGCAGAATGGAGGACTGTGTGGACCCCCTTTTGTATATGGAAAAATGCCATAGGCCAAAAGCAGAAAGTCGTAAAGGAACTCATTGACGAGATAGAGTCATTGAACCATCCTCGTCAGCTTGAGCTTCACCGGTAGTTCTGGTACCAAAGAAAAGTGGAAAGCCTTGATTCTGTGTTAATTATATCAATGTGAATGCAGTCACCTACACTGATGCCCCCTGTAAATGCCTGCATTTAAATACACTCACCATGGTGTTCAAAGGGGGTATTTTATGTAAAGCTGCTATGGCAGAGGAGACAAAGCAAAAATGGAATGTTATAAATAAAAACTTTTATTGTTGAGACTAAATGTAAGTAATGTAGAGTATCTTGTGTCTGTTAAACAGGAGGATGGGGAGGAGGTGGCCGTCCACTACAGTGGAAATCCAGGTTATGTGGTTGGACTACCTCTTGTGTCTGGAACAAGAACAGCAGAATATCCTTTACCTGCCTGGACACGAGGCTTGGGCGATATGACGAGATTAACATTCAACACATATTGGTTGGCCATGATAATGGTCCTCACATGTCCACTATAACAACAATATTTAATTATATATATATATATATATATATATATATATTTTTTTTTTTTTTTTAATTATTTTTCGCTATATCTTTTTCTCTTTCTTTCTCTATGCTTCACCTAGGGTTCCACACACATGGACTTTACTTGGGCAGGCTGCCCATGCATATTTAGGCCGCCCAAGTAGGCTTTATTTGGCAACCCATTTAAGCATTAAGGACGCCATCTGCGACCGATTAACTAGTGGCGGCAGAATGCCGCCAGGGAGGGAAGGCAGAGCTCGGCAGCATGGGAGTTGTTCTCACTGTAACATACTGGGACTGACATGCTTCTAGTGACACACACACACAAGGTACATTCCCATGTAGAGCCTGCAGTTATGTTTTTTTTATATATATATCTTGCAAGCCTGCTTAATATTTGGGCCTACATAAATACATAAAAAATGTGAGATAAGTAGACAAGTGTATCAAATCAAATCAAGTTTATTTATATAGCCCAATATCACAAATTATACATTTGTCTCAGTGCGCTTTACAGACTGTACAGGATACAACACCCTCTGCCCTCGTACTGCACAAGGAAAAACTCCCTAAAAGAACCCCCCACAATTAGTGGGGGAAATATGGAAGAAACCTCAGGGTGAGCAACTGAGGAGGATCGCTCTCCCAGGACGGACAGACGTGCAATAGGTGACGTGTGTACAGAACAAACAACATAGTTAAAAATACAGCGTAGACAATCTATGCGACAGAAAACATGATGCGATCGTATATAAAAAAGATGGATCCAGGGGGATGTCAATAAAGGCTTGCTGGTGTCAGGCAGGACCAGGGCAACAGGTACAGCCACGATTCATGATCCAGAAGTAATCTTTAATAGTGGCAACCTGCCAGATGAGAGACACAGAAACTCCGGGGATGATGCCCCGGATGGTGAGGTAGTAACCTGCATTTAAGGGTTATGAATGCATATAAATAGAGAGGGAGAGGAGGAGAGGAGTGAGTCCCCCGACAGTCTAAGCCTATAGCAGCATAACTAGGGGCTGGTCCAAGGCATGCCTGAGCCAGCCCTAACTATAAGCTTCATCAAAGAGGAAAGTCTTTAGCCTACTCTTAAATGTGGAGAGGTTGTCTGCCTCCCGAAACACAAACTGGGAGCTGGTTCCACAGTAGAGGAGCTTGTTAGCTGAAGGCTCTGGCTCCCATTGTACTTTTAGAGACTCTAGGAACCACAAGTAACCCTGCACTCTGGGAGCGCAATGCTCTAGTTGGTTTATAAGGTACTATGAGATCCTTAAGATAAACTGGAGCCTGTCCATTAAACGCTTTGTAGGTCAGGAGAAGGATTTTGAATTCTATTCTGTATTTTACTGGGAGCCAGTGCAAAGCAGTTAACACAGGAGTAATATGCTCTTGTTTCCTAGTTATTGTCAATACTCGTGCCACAGCATTTTGAATCAACTGAAGAGTCTTAAGGGATTGTTTGGGACAACCAGATCATAAGGAGTTGCAGTAATCCAGAATTGAAGTAACAAATGCATGGACTAGTTTTCCTGCATCTTTTTGAGACAGGACGTGGCTTATTTTTGCAATGTTACACAGATGAAAAAAGGCAGTCCTTGAAATTAGTTTTTTGTGGGAGTTAAAAGACATCCTGATCAAAGATAACGCCGAGATTCCCTACGGTGGAGCTGGAGGCCAAGTTAATGCCATCCAGAGTTAATATGTCATTAGACAATACGTTGCGGAGGCGCTTGGGGCCAAGTATAATAACTTTAGTTTTGTCGGTGTTCAACATCAAAAAGTTGCAACAGCCAATTTTTTATGTCTTTAAGACATGGTTGAAGTTTAGATAATTGATTGGTTTCATCAGGCTTGATTGATAGATATAATTAGGTATCATCTGCATAACAATGAAAGTTTATGGATTGATTCCTTATAATATTGCCTAAAGGAAGCATATATATGGTGAATACAATAGATCCAAGTACAGAAACTTGCGGGACTGCATGACTGACTTTGGTTTGCATGGAGGATTCATCGTTAACACGAACAAATTGAGATCGCTCAGATAAATAGGATTTAAACCAGCTCAGTTCAGTTCCTGCTTTGCCAATGAAATGTTCCAGTCTCTGCAGCAGAATGTCCTGATCAACAGTGTCAAAAGCAGCACTGAGGTCTAACAAGACAAGAACAGAGACATGTCCTTTGTTTGAAGGTCATTGGTAACTTTCACCAGTGCCGTCTCTAAATCCAGATTGAAAAACCTCAAATAAAGTATTGTTATATAGAAAATCACACAACTGTTTTGCGACTGCTTTCTCAAGGATCTTAGAGAGAAATGGAAGGTTAGATATCGGCCTATCGTTGACTAAAACCTCTGGATCAAGACTGGGCTTTTTCAAAAGGGGTTTTATTACAGCTACTTTAAATGATTCTGGTACATAGCCAGATAATAGAGACAGATTGATCAAATTTAATAACGAGGTGTTAATTAAGGGTAAAACGTCTTTAAGCAGCTTAGTTGAAATCGGGTCTAAGAGACAGGTTGATGGTTTAGTCGACGAAATTGTTGAATTTAGTTGGTTAAGGTCGATCGGAGAAAAGCAGTCTAGATATATTTCAGATGTTACAGCTGTTTTTAAGGTTCCTGTTTGAGAAGCTAAATCATTACCAATTGAGAAGGAGATTTATTTGAAAAAAAAATAATTTTGTCTCTAATAATTATAATTTTATGGTTAAAGAAGCTCATGAAGTCGTCACTAGTGAGCGATATAGGAATTGAAGGCTCAGTAGAGCTGTGGTTCTCTGTCAACCTGGCTACAGAGCTGAAAATATACCTGGGCTTGTTCTTAAGTCTTATTTTCTTCTACTAATGAAGAGTAATAAACTGCTCTGGCCTTCTTATATGTTTTAAGATTATCTAGCCAGACTAAACGAGATTCTTCCAGTTTGGTAGAACGCCATTTATATATGCCATTCCTAGAAATGGCGTAAATTGAGTGTAATTCGCAGTGAGGCTGCAGCTCTATCAACAAGATGATTCATTTGGGACTAAAGTTATCACAGGAGTCCTCCGTTACATTGATATTGAGACATGGTAATGAATTAAGTGCTGATGGAATCACTTCCTTACATTTAGCTACGGCACTCTCAGATAGACATCAAGCGTACGATATTTTGCTTCATGGCTTGTAGTCCAGCAGCAGGACTTCAAAAGTTATTAAAAAATGGTCTGATAAAGGATGATTATGTGGACGGACTAATAAATGTTCAATTTCAACACCATATGCCAGAACAAGGTCCAGAGTGTGGTTTGAACAGTTGTTTCATATACATTCTGACTGAACCCAATGGAATCTAATAATGAGATAAATGCAATATTAAGGCTGTTATTATCGACGTCCACATGAATATTAAAGTCACCTACAATAATTACTTTACCTGTTTTAAGGACTAATCTTGATAAAAATTCTGAGAATTCGAATAGAAATTCAGAATATGGAGCAGGAGGGCGGTACACTATAACAAATAAGATTGGCTTTATTGTTTTCCATATTTGGTTTGAAAGCGTAAGATCAAGGGTTTCAAAAGAGTTATAGTTTAGTTTAGGTTTAGGATTGATTAATAGGCTTGAGTCGAATATGGCTGTCGCAATCGGGTGTCATTACCGCCGACGTGAATAACAATCTTACTGTATTTACGTTTAGCCTTAGCCAGCAGTATTAAATGTGCTTCTATGTCGCCTGCTCTGGCCCCCGGGATGCACGTGACTATTGTCGCTGGTCTCTCAAACCTTACGTACCTCATAATTGAGCTACCAATAACCAGAGTTGGCTTCTCAGCGGGTGTGTCTGAGTGGGGAGAACCTGTTAGAAACAGTTAGCGGTTGGTGGTGAACCGTGGGCTTCTGCTTACACTTCCCACGGACAGTCACCCAGTCTCCCGGCTGCTCGGGACCCGCCGGGGGACAGCTAACAGGAGCTAGCTCTGGTTGGCCCGCACCGGCTACAGGGGGCTTGCTTCCAGCTACAGTAGCTAATTTATCTTCCATAGTGCGGAGCCGCTCGTCTAACCCTCTAAAACTCGCCTCCAACCCTGAATATAAACTACATTTAATACATGTACCATTATCTCTAAAGGAGGCAGAGGAATAGCTAAACATTAAACACACCGAGCAGGAAAGACGTGAAAAGGAAGAGCGAGACGGCATCGCTAGCTGCCAAGCTAACGTTAGCAGAGCCGGAAGGAGTGTAAAACAACTGGATTTAGCGAAAGAGTCGCTAAGAAAAGAAAGTGAAGGAGAGAGTTATAAGTGCTAAAGAAGCACTAGTGTAGGTTTAAGATATACGACAGGTAGTTAGCCGCTGTGATCAAGAATATAACAACAGTAACTGACCAACAATAACCAACAACACAAACACGAAGGATTAACCAGAAATGACGTATTTACCGTATGACGATCAACTTGTAGATAACAACGCAGTGATTGATTTGTTCAGCCCCTTCTTGCCTGGGTATTACAATATGCATCTCCAGTTCATAGATTTATCTTGTGCATCTCTCTCTTAAGCTTTTTCTTAAAGCAAGATCGTCAGCAGGTGAATTTCAATATCACCTAACCCTACTGGATGCTGGATTTCCCTCACCTTGATCAACATACAGTGGGAATAGTAACATTTTCATTCTGTTCTGTAAGGATATTTTGACAGTGTTTGATGAAAAAGGGATGACATTCTGATGTGCTACAAGACCCAGGATTTGTTCTTAACTGTATTAGTCACGGGGTTTGCTCGAAGCATGAACCCCAGAGACGCACTGTCTCTTCTCCACAGTGCTGAGGACCAGGACTGTCTGCAGGGAACACATCAGCGCTCTCCTGTCCTCTTTGCTCTGGACTCTGTGTCTGGCTGCACATTAAGGCAGGACATTTACACTCAATAAACAGGTACAGTGCTTCTTTATGTCTTAATACTTATGTGAGGGTGACTTGTCTTGTCCCTGCAGACTGGAGGATGCTGCCAACTGTTCCCTGGTCTTTCAGCTGCTTTTGGATCTTCTGAGAGGACCAAACTCTGCCCAGTATGTGGCTTCTTTTGGTAACTCCCCGTTAGACTCTCCTATGGACTGGGTGCCAATCAAAAACAACTTCAATCCTGGGGTGAGCAGTTTGAAAACAAAAGAATCTCAGGTCAAATCCTGAATCTGATTGGAGAAGTGAAAGATAAATCAGAGCAAATAAGTCCAATACCTATTTTTATCTTATCTTTATATCAGTGTTAATCAACACTGCATGTTTCCATAGTTGAAAAACACAGTAGTATATGATTAATGTTGAGTGGCCATAATCCAGCCGTATTTTTGTGTTTTGAAGGAAGCACACAGTTGCAGCATCCCATTGTCACTTCATTTAGAAATTGAATGGACTAAATATGGATCCCTGGTGAACCCCCAAACTCAGATTGTGAGCATCAAAGAAGTAATACAAACCAACACCACCAGATTGGTAAAACTCACTTTTTCAGAAATACTGACAGTACATGCAATGGCAATCTATTAATTTCCACTGTCCGACGACTGTCTTGTTCTCCCACAGGATGTGTTGTCTGGAGGCAGCAGCACCTTGCCCATCAGGAGCTCAGTGGCCTTCATACCAGTCTTTTCTACTGCACTTCCTGGTTACAGAGCCACGCCCACCATCAACGCCAAACTACCCTTTAACTTCTTCTTCCCTTTTGTCTGACTCTTCTTCCCTTTTGTCCGAACAGTCCATGTGGGTTCCACTCACTCTGTAAAATTTACATGTGAATAATGTATATAGGATGTTTGTAAAAATATTATTTAACAAATCTTTTTTTAATAAATGAAATCACTTCATTTATTGACATCTGTTTTTACAGAACATACAGTAATGTTATATGTCACTAAGCAGATGTACATTTAGTTTTATGTACAAGTCATCCACAAGACAATTCGCAAGACAATTGGAATTGAATGTTTTTATACTTAAGTTTGGTATGAAATAACAGATAAGCATTTCCCAAAGGTATCTTTTTTTCTTTTTTTTGCAATTTTAGACGAAAGTAATCACGTTTCCTGCTTTTTGTTAAAAAGCCAACGTTTTTACTTGAGGATTGTTTTTTCTGCATCCAATAGCTAGGGTTAGTCTAGCAAGAAAAGGTGATGGCCATGTTGGTGATGTATACTGTGCGAGACGAGACATGTAGTTCTCTGAGTAGTTTCACACAAAACACTGTGACCTTTTTTTTTAGAGCTGTCAAATTAGTGCGTTAAGTTCCTTTAATTAATCACAGAAAAAATAACGCAACAAAAAAAATGTACGCAGATTAATAGCGCTCTTAGATGCCCCTTGACCTTTTACGTCAACCGACACGGCGCGGCCACAGTAGCCTTGTCAACATGATGGAAGCGGATGGAACTGTTGATAGGAGCACCGTTCTGTGCAATTCCTGCAGAAAAGAATGTTCGTATAAAGTGTGTGTGTGTGTATATACACACACACACGCACACACACACATTTTATATATATATATATATATATATATATATATATATACACACACATACATACACACACGTATAAAATATATATACACATTATATATATATATATAAATACATATATAATATATATATATATATATATAAATACATATATAATATATATATATATATATATAAATACATATATAATATATATATATATATATATAAATACATATATAATATATATATATATATATATAAATACATATATAATATATATATATATATTGACATTGAACAGTAGCTCCACAACAGTTTGCTCGATGAGTTAGAAGTCTATGCCGTTCTTCTTCAGGAGGGCTTGAAGTTTCTGGTTCTCTTGCTCCTAAAGGTAGATGGAGACAGACGAAAAGAGAAAAGTCAGTCTGTTGTTGGACCTCATTCAAAGCTTACACTGTCAGTTCAATTATGCTGTTTCCGTCTTTGCTATGGTAAGGTACACAACCTGTCTGATCATCTGACTGCTCAACTTTGTTCCTGGTTGGACCTAGTTTAAGTGTTGTCGCCACATTCTTAGACCTCAGCATTTACTTTGGCGAGTACAATGTCATCATGACTGAAAACCAATTACCAGGGCTACAAAAATAAAACATGATGCAAAAAACTTGTTTTTTTCTTGAAAACAGTTTGAGCTAAACATTTAATTTTGAAGCCATTTATTTATTTATTTTTCAAAATGTAAAGATTTTGAGTCTAAAGGGAGTGAGCTGGTTAAATTCACCATGTGAACATTTTTTACTGTAAGAAATGAAATCCCCTGAGGTTGCCAAATGACCTCAAAATGTCTCAATATCCTCAATTGTAGCTGTGGCCCTGAGGACTTCACAGATATAATATTAATGTATCTGCCCGTGTATGTCGAGACTTTCTTCTCCGTCGTAATTCTGAACCTTTCTGGTCTAGTATGAAGCAGGTGTATGAAATCACCAGTTTATCAGTGCGCTCCTGTAGCTCTGTGACACTTTGAACGAGGTGGTCATAGCTCTCCTTCAGCTTGTGGATCCTCTGGTTTGCACGAGTCTTCACTGACACCAGGATACCTGCAACACATTCAGTCATCTTCATGTGCTTCTAGTGCTCTTCTGTTTTTCACATGCACATTTTCACTGCAATCTCAGGGGAAGCCTTACAAATAAAGTCCATTAAAAACAAAATGGGTCTGAGGATTCTGGGTGAGAGGATGAGAGTCTGTGCGTGTGTTTTCATTCTATATTTAATGTACCAGTCTAAAAAAAAACCTTTTAACCTATTTCACCAAAGATCTATTTAGCCACAAATAATAAAAAAAATATGTTTTTGGTGATTTACCTTTTGTATGTATATAACAGCATTCATAATGAATCAAAAGAGAAAAATATATATTTCTTGCTGAAATCCACAGAACAAAGTCCAGGGCCAGATTAACCCACTGGCAAAACAAAAAGGGCCCCATTAACCAGCTGGTACTCTGACTCACCGGATGTAGACTGTGGTATAAACCTGCCATTTGCTGCGTAATTCTCATGACATTCTCCTCCCATTCCGCTGTCAGCGTGTTGCCATTTTGCACAGGCACCATCGCATGTCGGGTGGGCTTATTGCCACCCAACATCATTGTCATTGGTTTAAAGAAATACAAACGAGCCAGAGCGTTTTCCCCCTGTAGCAGAATGATACTGTATATGGAGCCAGGCCTATAATTCTGGCTATGCGAGACTAACCAGCCGGTGGAAAATGTAACAAGAACAACTTTCGATATAATACAATCCAATATAACATCCCTAAAAAAATGCCACCACATATATTACCGTAATGTGTCAAAAGCTGACAATTATAATCTGTATATAGGTAGTACAGTATTTATTACAAGGCTGTTGTATTAGTGTTCTTGTCAGGCTTGCCAACTCCAGTGGGATGAAAATGTTGACTTTGCTGCTGCCAAACAAAGATAAAGTAAAGTAGTTAAGATCACTTTGGACAACGGTTACGTTACTGAAGCTCAGAGAAACTGCAACATTTTAAGTTACAGAAACTAAAAACATTTTCTTTACAAACATAAGGTCAAGCAGGGTCCTGCCTTCAAGAGGACCTCCACAAAATCACACAGATTCTTGTGGCATATGATGTGAATACAGGTGATTATTCTAACAAAATTCATATTGTGTGTAAAAACTGCTTTATCTGCTCACAGCTTGTATGCGTGCTTGGATAACCAAATTCTCCGGCCCCTCTCTACTTGTGACGTCATAGGTAAACTCTACTTCATATGTCAGCTGCTGCTCTCCAGTTTGTGCCTCTCACAGAGCTGCTGGTTGCATTAGCAAGCCTCATAAATGAAGGTGGAAAAACACCACACACGAGCCTGCTGAAAACTGATATCTATATTCAGAGCTTATTGGTTATATATCCATAAGCTGACACCCCCACACTGACTCTAACAAAAAGGTCCACAAATGTGCTTCTAGTGAGGGTCAAAGCTCCACCAGACAGTGTCTTTCCAGCCGAGACGCAGAGACCTTTTTGGTGCTATGTGTCTGCCCCCAGATAAAAATACAAACATACTACTAGGCGGAGTGACTGACCGTTGATAATTCTGGCCACCCTCCAGAGTCGCAGTAGGATGAGGAGACCCATCCCGTTGAAGGCGTCTTCATGGAAGATGAACACAATGTCCAACACGAAGGAAACCACCACCACTAAACCATCAAACACCTCAAACTTGTGCTGAAAGAACTCCAGACGGTAGGCAAACAGTTTACCAAGCAGTTCCACGATGAAGAATGTGAGAAGAGCCAAGCTCAGGTAGTGGAACACCTGCAAACACTCATGTGTCAGTCAATGGTCTTATTCAAAGGTCTTCATAAGAACTAAGTTAGTGGACCAACCGTCTCACCTCAGAAGCAAGGTGGCCACTTCCCAACTGGATAACCGACAGATCTATAAGCAGCTCCGCCAGAACAAAGATGGCATCCAGGATTACCAAACACACCACCAACACCTGCAAGCAAAGTCAGACAATCAGTAAAAGGTGCCCCTGGTCATACCAGAGCCAGTTAAAGGGGAACCGATCTTACACCAGTTTGTAGGGACTTGCCTTGAGAACCAGAGGGACAAAGTACAGAGTGTGGACTGGTACTTTGAGAGTACCAGTCCACACTCTGTACAGATTGCCTCCTGGGCCCCACCCTTGAGCAACACACCGGACCCCCACACAGCTGCCCACTGCTACTAATACTAGGATGCAGAGTCTAAATATTACTGTGTGTGCTGTGCTGAGTACATATGTGGGACCATTAAAAGATTAGCTACATTAGCTGCTGCTAGCATAACACAACCAATCTCCTGAGTTGTACTCTGGGTAATGTAGGCGCCAGGTTTAACAAGAAAGAAGAATGTGTGGAATAAAAAAGATGATATCTCTAATTCTGCTGAACATTTTTTGACCATGTCCATGTTTTCTACCATTGTAAATTGAATGTCTTTGGGTTTTGGATGATGGTTGGACAAAACAAGCAATTTGAAGATGTCACCTTGGACTGATGGATATGTATTCTATATCTGTAAGCACATCAGTGAGATCAAAGTAGAGAAAACAAAATATTTGCTTTCAAAAAGATGGATCATTGACGTTGCTCTACCAACAGATACATACCTGGAAGCGGTCGGAGCTGTAGAGCCTTTGCAGTGATTCCCTGAAGGTGATTGTTGTTGGAAACTGGCCAGTGGCCGGGCTCAGCTCCTCACTGGTCACGTGCAGCTCTTCATCCTCAAACCCGACGGGCTGCTCATCGCCCACAGTGGTGAAATAGCTCAGGTACCGAGCCATGATGACAGGAGTGGTTCAAGCCCCAGCTCAGCTCAGCCCAGAGGGACCAATGGAAGAGTGCATTTAAATTTAAATGTATAATCAGCAGCAGTTTCTTTGTACAACTTCATAATTTACTAATTGTTTTACCGTTATTTCAGGAAATAACGGCTGTGCCACTTGAAAGCAAAGCCAAATAGTTCAAAGTTGCAGAGGAATGCAACCCTGAGCTCTGTAACAAATGTCACCATCTGGGCAGATTTCTCCATATGTTAGACAATCTGAGTTTACTTCTCTTCTAGGTTTGCAACATACTATTGAGAAAGCAAACCATCTGAGTGTGGTGTCAAACACACAACCCAAGAGCTACTTGATGAGGGAGATTGTTCACAGTTAAGGTGGAAGACATCCACCAAATAGCATCCTAATCCATCTGCTTTCTACACAGCTAATGAAGTCAGGACATTATTGAGCCTACAGTTTACCAGCCTAACAACTTTTTCAGTAAAAAAGCACAGGTTGAATTTTCTTAGTTCTAAGTTTTAGTTTTAAGTGTAATTAACATATAGTTTACCTACAACAAACAAAACAACACAGTTAGAATCCCTCTATGAAGATATGATATATAATCTAATATATAAAACACAATCACAGCAGCTGGTTGCTCTGGAGCAGCACTCCGAAGACTAGTTCAATAATTGTCAACGTTTCTCACCAGATGTTGCAGATTAGTGCAGCAGTTTGTGTGGATAACCTGTCCCGATGTGTTCGAGCTATAACCCCGCAGCTGTTGGACAGAAACTAAAACTCGTGATAAAAACATCCGTTATATCTGTTTTTGTCAACCCAGCGTTTTTACCGGCAGTCACGTTAAACAGTGGGTTTCGCAAGAGACCGAGATTAAGTGTCAGAGCTGACGATGTTACTTTGTATACTAACCGTTATATGTAATAAATGTCTTACCTCGTTCGTCTCCACTTTGTCCTTTAAATCAAACGGCTCTTCTCAGACAGAACTGTGGACTTCCAGCTGAAGAACTCCTCCCTCCGCCTTCTAACCAAGCCCTCTGCCAAACTACCTTTCCAAATGTGCAACTTTTATGTTGTCTTACATAACATTACACAGAAAAATGTTTTGTTTCATTTATAAAACACTACTTTATATATATATATATATATATATATATATATATATATTATTTTCAGCATTGTCCCAACAAATCTACTAAACGGTACCTTAAAGTATTTCTAAAATAGACGTTTCTCTAAATGCTTCTTGGTAGGTTAAATACTTGCCGAGTTAAAGTCAGCTCCTAAGATATTTTGGACAAGATCGTGGATGTTTATGTTCGCAAGACAATTGGAATTTAATGTTTTTATACTTATGTTTGGTATGAAATAACAGATAAGCATTTCCCAAAAGAGTATTGATGTTTTCTAATTATTTTTTTGCAATTTTAGACCAAAGTAATCACATGTTTCCTGCTTTTTGTTAAAAAGCCAATGTCTTTATTTGAGGGATTATTTTTTCTGATTCCAATAGCTAGGGTTGTCTAGCAAGAAAAGGTGATGGCCATGTTGGTGATGTATACTGTGCGAGACGAGAAATGTAGTTCTCTGAGTAGTTTCACACAAAACACTGTGACCTACTTGACTTGAGAAATGATCTTTTAAATTGACAAACATTATATGTGCAATTCATGGCCCAATTCAAACAGAATCAAGAAATGATTTGTCTCTCACTGTTGACTATCATACATATTTTTTTCAGAAATAAGGTCCCACAGGGGACACTGGAAGGGGAGGCACCTTGCCTATGTATGGCCCCTTTCCCACTTCCTAGTCAAGCCCCTAGGAAGAGTGCCAGGCTATGAAGCCAATTCTTATGGTGGACACACCGTGGAATTACAACTTCTGTGTCAGTCATGTGATGCAATGGAGCACAAAAAGACATTTTCCCATTGACTTACATCGTGGGAAGAGACGTCTGTAAATCAGCGGATAATTCTTTTTTTTTTAGGTAAATCATGTTCCCAGTCTGAACACTTGAATAGCCTAATTAGCTAATCGCTACTTAAAGTTTAAAAGTTTAAAATGCACTAGTAGCTGAACCTAGAATTATTTTCCCTCCATCCATGTGACTCCGTTCATGGCTGGGAGGTGGGGCTTAAGGAAAACGCAAGTTCACTGGCTTCAGGGGCCATAGCTGCGGAAGATCACCGGATGATCCGGGTAATTTCATCACACTGCAGTCGAGCCATTTTGGTGACACTGAGTAACTTTCATAGGAATGAACGCCTCCAACGCTGGATCCACTTCTCTTTATACATCCATGCTTTCAGCGCCCTTACTCAGACCACACACATCTTAGAAGTAAGCCTTGATTTTGAACTCAACTACACACCTGCGGTCCTCTTCAAACTAGACCTTAACTTTGATCTCAACCCCACATCTGTAAATGTTCATGACTGCATCTTGCACGATTGCGACGTTCTCACGGTGATGACATTTGTCGACAGAAACAAAAAGGTGAAAACAATATCATGTTGCTGCCGTGGCTGGTAATTATAATAAAGTAAGGCTGGCAATAAGTCTTTTACATTGCTGTGGAGGAAGCTTGGCCCACTCTTCTTTGCATTCAGCCACATTGGAGGGTTTTGGAGCATGAGCTGCCTGTTTAAGGTCATGCCACAGCATCTCAGATTCAGTTCAAATCAGGACTTTGACTAGGCCACTCCAAAACCTTCATTTTGTTTCTTTTGAGCCACTCAGAGGTGGACTTGCTCTATGCTTCGGATCATTGTCCTGCTGCATAACCCAACTTGAGCTTTAGGTCACAAACTGATTTTCTGACATTCTCGTTCAGGATGTTCTGGTAGAGAGCAGAATTCATGGTTCCATCAATGATGGCAAGTAGCCCCACACCATCACACTACCACCACTGTGTTTGACTGTTGGGATGATGTTCTTATTGTGGAATGCTGCGTTAGCTTTACGGCAGATGTAACAGGACCCATGTCTTTCTTGAAGTCAAACCTTTGACTCATCATTCCACAGAATATTATTCCAGAAGACTTGGGGATCATCAAGATGTTCTTTTGCAAATGTGAGACGAGCCTTTGTGTTCTTTTCGGTCAGCAGTGGTTTTTGCCTTGCAACTCTCCCATGGATGCCATTTTCTCCTAGTCTTTTTCTTATTGTGGAATCATGAACACTGACCTTAACTGAGGCAAGTGAGGCCTGCAGTTCCTTAGATGTTAGTCCGGGTTCTTTTGTGACCTCCTGGATGAGTCGTCGATGCGCTCTTGCAGGAATGTTGGTCGGCCGGTCACTCCTGGGAGGGACGTTTTCTCCATTTGTGAATAATGGCTCTCACCGTGGTTCACTGGAGTCCCAGAGCCTTAGAAATGGCTTTGTAGCCCTTTCCAGACTGATGGATGTCAATAACTTTGTTTCTCATTTGTTCTTGAATTTCTTTAGATCACATCATGTGCTTCTTTTTGAGACTTCTTCACATTGACAGACAGGTTCTATTTAAGTGATGTTTAGATTCAACAGGCTAGCAGTAATCATGCCTGGGTGTGTCTAGTCCAATTGAACCCAATTATCAATTACATTTGGTCAATTTAGTAACTAAGGGGGCAATTACTTTTTCACATAGGGCCAGGAAGGGTTGGATAGCTTTTTTCCTTCACTAAATGAAATCATCATTTAAAAACTGCATTTTGTGTTTACTCGGGTTATCTTTGTCTAATATTAAAATAAGTTTGATGATCTGAAACATTTAAGTGTGACAAATATGCAAAAATAGAAGAAATTGGGAAGGGGGCAAATACTTTTTCACACCACTGTATGTATTCACTCTATTGTTCATGTTTACAGACACCCCTATTCAATTTCAAGCATTTTTCTTTTGACTATAACTATGAAGATCGACTTTGGGTGTAGCTACGTTCTTCAGTCAGCAGTACTGCACCAGCCAACTCACTGATCGTTTTCCAGTTGTTCTTTCAGGTGAAAATGTCACATATGCACTCTTACATGTTATTATTAATGTAATTCTTTCTGTATTGTTGTGTTCAAATGAGTGCTTGAGTAAATGACAGGGCTAGATATGGTAGATTAAAAGGAAACAACCATCATTTATGCCAACGTAGCTCCCCAGTGACTTAAGCTTGATTTTTCTGGTGGATGAAGCGACTGACAGTAACAAAGACCGTTTACTGACATCGTACGTCAGATTCATTGATGGCGATGATTGGAGGAGGATTTGCTTTTCTGCAAACAAGTTAGTGGCAGAGCCACTGCAGACAAACTGTTCATTGACACTTACTTGAAAGAGGCCTTTTTCTGCTGTGGCCTCAATAAAAACAAAATGCAGGTCAAAGCTGGGGGGGGGTCTCAAAGAGGGGCAGTCTCACAGCTGCAACCCCGATTTGAACAGATCTGCAGCACAAAGCGAGCCCACACCAGTCACTGAAAAGATTTGGTGATTAAAGGTGTCATTTTTGCAAAGAAAATGTTCAGGTTTTAGTTTTTTTCTCTCAGGGAGCTGGTTAAGTTTTAAAAGCCAGAGAGGTCATTTTGAGAAAATATGTTGAAAGCAGAAATGCCGTTACACAGTATTTCAGTTAGACTTTTAATAATTCCACTGTAAAGGTGATTTTCATCATTACACCTGTGACAGTTAGTGGTAGCTGTATTGCAAGTCACATACACTAATGTAAAAACATATTTTTAACAGTGTTTGAGAGAGGCAGTTAGAAGAACCTAATCATGTAAAGGTTGATCGTCCTTTTACCAGGCAGCTGTTGTAAACGGCAGATGACCAATCACAGATATAGACCCAAAACCCCAAACATGTAGGCAACATATAGACCTGTTCATTTCTCAATGCTTTACTTTACAGGATTCCAATTTAAAATCACTAAATATATTTGGGAGAAAAAAAACTGTTATTCAGTTAATAGTCATGACTTTCAGATGATGCACTACATGGCAAGGTGAAGACAGGATTCAGCTGTTGTTATTCACTCTTTTTATTAACCCCTTTTTTGCACAGCATGAGTTTGTTATGGGTCCACAGGGAAGAATTATTCTTCTTAAAATCTGGAGAAAACTCTGTAATTTATTTCATCCACAAGTTCTCAGTCCCTTTTTTTAAAATTTTTTTTTAAAAGAACATAAACTGATAAACTGTCGCGCACAGCAGAGTCACTTTACTAAAGCTGCATCTGTGCCTTCAAATGCTCTCCGCTGGAGAACCATCATGATCTCATTCCCAGCTTTGCAGTTCCTGGAGGGCTCCAGTTAGGTCCTCTTTGTCCATCAAAAGGACAGCGGGAAGTTTAAGTCCTCTATCAAACTCCTGCGGCACCACTCTGCTGCAGCCATGCTGTCTCTCAAAAGAATGTTTTCCTGCAGTAAAGAAGAAAGTGTGCTCAAAGTATTTATTATATATTGATGTTGTTCCCCACTAATGCTTCAAACATTAGCATTTACAAAGATCATATTTTGTAACTATGCATGCTGTCTTTATCAATGTCATTCAACACCTGAAAGTCAAACCTTTACAGCTCATCCAGAATGCAGCAGCCCAACTGGTCTTCAATCTCCCCAAATCCTCCCACACTACATCTCTCCTCCACTCCCTTCACTGGTTACCAGTGGATGCTCGAATCTGCTTCAAGACACTGGTGCTGGCCTACCGTGCAGTGAATGGATCAGTTCCTTCCTATATTCAGAACACTGTCAAACCACACACACCAGCTCGCTCACTTCATTCAGCATCTGCCAATCGTCTCGCTGCTCCCTCACTGAGTGAGACCCAAATTCCTCTCACATAAATAAACCCGTCTGCAACACTTTGTTGCACTTACTTTGGTTTGGCTTATTTGAAGCTATTGTTCTGCACTTGTATGATTTCACCCATTTGAAGCTGATGTACTTGCAAGATTCTCAGGTTAGTCATATCCTCATGATTGTTTGTACTTATTGTAAGTCGCTTTGGACAAAAGCATCTGCTAAATGAACTGTAATGTAAGATGATAATTAAAGTAGGCTATATTCTGTACATTTAACACAACACCTTTATTTAATGGAATACACAAATGTAATTAGTGAGATCTGCACGTGCGCTAAATGGGCAGTGAGATCATATTTCTATTTAGACATTCAGTCAGGTTTTCTGCCAGCTGTCCTTCCCGCATATGGCAGTTTAAACTTACTTTTAGCTGGATTATGTGTTCAACTTCATATTGTAAATTTGCTCTTAATCTGAAATATGACGCTCTGCTGACAGCACACGTGTCCCTGTTCGGGATTGGTCATATGCGGCAAACCACGCCCCATTTATGTGAACGCTCATCGTCAGAGACTCTGGGTTCACTGACTGAGCTGATAACCACCGGTGTAGTAGTTTAGCAGAATGGTGTTTATTAGGGTTGGCGAAGCCAGACACCAAAGATATGCTGGCTCTCATTTACACCACTGAAGTTTGCTTCCGAGTCAGCATTTAAGGGGAAAGTTAAGGAAATGTATTTTTGCATTGCTGAACGACTGATTCTGCTTTACCATCTACTCTTATGTTGTGATAGTTTTAGTCGGGACTAGATTATCCCAGAGAAGTGAACGTTTAACACATTTGATTTGTTGAAGCTTTATTCTGTGCTACTGATTCAGCGTGCTGCCACAACTTGGCCTTTAATTGTTGACAAATCTTGAAGTCTCCCCATTTCCTTTTGATCCCCTTTCACTTAAAAAAAAGGTATTTTTATTTTGAAAAACAAGCAAAACACCTTTAGTGTCAATTTACTCTTTAAAAATGTTTCACTGTTCTTACCTTTCCTCTAAGTCTGCCACTGTAAAACAGACCTTACTGTGGCCTGTTAAGAGGCAACATAATTCAGCTCCTTGTGTGCTTGTTAATTTTTTTGAAAAGCTCCCCATCAATGCCCGCTCATTGTCACCCAACTGCAGACACGACTCATTACCTCATTTACAAGCACGTTCACAGTACCACAATGTGCATCAGACTCCCAGTTCTCATGCAATTCTCGAATTGAACTACGCCATTTAAAAATAAAACATTCCTGCCCGCTTCAACTGGTTGGTGTACTGTGTTGTGCCCGCTTATAAAAAAGTTACTGCTCCTGCTTTAGTCTGATTTTGGGCCAACGGCAGCATTTCTTAGTTTCTCTATTGCAAGAAAGTTTTAGTTGCAATCTTAAATTGCTGCGCAATTTTACCTACTAAAATCTCCTCATGCAAGTTAGTCTTTTTCTTCTATCCTCTTGCTACTTTCCAACTAGCAATTGCAGTCCTAATTTGTCATTTTACATTTTCACAAATTAAAGTTACATTTTAAAAAGTGAGTTTTAGACTCCACTGAAGTTTCCTCTAAAATGTTCAGCGCCTTACACCTCTGGAAACTAAGTGAAACATACCAAGATCTCAACTTTGTCACTAAAACTATAATCTTGGAGTTACCTAGAAATTAACTACATTTGTTAATCTCAATTTTACATTGTACAGTCCATGCTACATTAACCTATACATGTATAGGTTGTTGGGATTATACTGGCAAAGGCCATGTGGTTCACAATTTTATTTTTATTTTTTTGTTTTACTTACCCTGTCATGTCACTCATCTAGATCTGGTGCATCAAAGTCTGATGTACCTTCTGGTTGACAGGTTTCTTCACAAATACTCACAAGCAAAGAGGGTACTTAGTGTTCAAATATATGCACCATATGACACGGAACGCTGAAAACCAACAAATCAGACAAAGTTGATGCTAGATCAAGTGTTATTTAATTAGCATTTGGACACTAATCAAGAAAGTAAAATCCCACCGATTTTATAGATACAATTACGTCCTATACATGTCAAATGTAGGAGAAATTATCCAACAAAGCTTCAGTGCGGAACCATGGGGTGTACCGATGACATCAGCAGTCCATCCACCTCCCAGCGGGCGGACTGACACTATGAACACACAAAGCACAAGTATGAGACAGCCCAGTGACTAAGTTTAGTATAATAGATTAAGAGTGCTTGTTTCAGGTCTTAAGTCAGGTTTTGGTAAACGGATTTTTACTTAACCTGTGCCAAAGTCCTGAGCTTTCTCTCCCAATATAAAGATTCCACAGCAGAGATGAGGTCTCTGCCATGGCAGTACAAATTGGGTTTACACACTACTAACACTCCTGATACTATGCAGCACTTAGTATCCAGAGGGAATGTCACATACCCAGGTCAGTGCCAGCTCCTCGCAAGTCTCTGCACCTGCACAGAAATCAGTTAAAGCACAACCACACCACTGAGCACTGCCGACAGTCTGCTGCTATGCTCAGAGTTTATGGTTCACCAGGGTGTTTGTCAGCATGATGCGTTACATTTTTAGTCATCACTGCATTTAACACAACTTTTTTTTCCCATCCCACTTTTGCCACTCACTTTCAGCCCCGCACTGAGCAGCTTTGAGGGTCCACCTGCAACAGATTCAAGGAAAGTCAGACAAGTTTCCCACCATTGATCTGATCAAGAAATGCAAGCAGACATGTCAGATGTGAATAGAGTCCATGAAGATCATTGCATCCAACCCAAATGTTAAAACCAGACAACAGGTCAGTCTGCTGCAGCGTGAGGTTTGGGCCATGTTTACATCAATTTAGTTCTCTAGCCAGTAAATGTGTTTTTTTTTTATCCCCCTCTCATGGCTGGAACTCCTTTATACCAATACAGGGATTCAAAAGAAATGCAGGAGCCACAAACGCAAGTTAATTAATGTAAGTAAGTGTCTGAACAAGATTTGAGTTCTCTATACAACATGTTTATTTAGGCGTTTCCCACTCACAGGTTTATATATAAAAAATAAGAAACAGACGACCGATTATAATATATAATGCAGTCAAAGAACATTTGATTATGCTCCGTTTAATAGTATGTGGAAAACCCACCACATTAGATATTTTCCTTAACTTATAAAACAAGTATCCCTTGTGGTGGGTGTGTAAATGTGTGGCCTTGTACTAGGCCTGCCCTGCTGATCATCAGGACAGGCCACTCTCGTTGGGCCAGGCTCTGTAGCAGCTCACAAGCAGCAGACTCTAAAACAGAACTTGCAGAGCCGAGAGCAGCACAGACTTTCTCTACCAGCACTGTAACACTGAGCCAGACACAATGTCTAGTCAGCTGACTGAGTGCTGGGGAGGGGGGGCTGGGAGAAACTCATGTCATCTCACTAAACCTGTGTTAGTGATGACATGGTTGCTGCATTTTCAGTTCTGCACATTTACCTGTAGTCCCGAAGGCCAGGCTCTGTTGACAGCTCATAGCCGCAGCTCTGGCATCCTGTAAGGCAGTGATTTTCAACCTTTTGAGCCGCGGCACATTTTTTACATTTACAAAATCCTGGGGCACA
>CALSCE010010666.1:541083-556039 GCA_943593645.1 Bovichtus variegatus
GAGAGGAGTGAGTCCCCCGACAGTCTAAGCCTATAGCAGCATAACTAGGGGCTGGTCCAAGGCAAACCTGAGCCAGCCCTAACTATAAGCTTTATCAAAGAGGAAAGTCTTTAGCCTGCTCTTAAATGTGGAGAGGGTGTCTGCCTCCTGAACACACACTGGGAGCTGGTTCCACAGTAGAGGAGCTTGATAGCTGAAGGCTCTGGCTCCCATTTTACTTTTAGAGACTCTAGGAACCACAAGTAACCCTGCACTCTGGGAGCGCAATGCTCTAGTTTGTTTATAAGGTACTATGAGATCCTTAAGATAAACTGGAGCCTGACCATTAATCACTTTGTAGGTCAGGAGAAGGATTTTGAATTCTATTCTGTATTTTACCGGGAGCCAGTGCAAAGCAGCTAATACAGGAGTAATATGATCTTGTTTCGTAGTTCTTGTCAATACTCGTGCTGCAGCATTTTGAATCAACTGAAGAGTCTTAAGGGATTTTTTGGGACAACCAGATAATAAGGAGTTGCAGTAATCCAGCCTTGAAGTAACAAATGCATGGACTAGTTTTTCTGCATCTTTCTGAGACAGGATGTGCCTTATTTTTGCAATGTTACGCAGATGAAAAAAGGCAGTCCTTGAAATTAGTTTTATGTGGGAGTTAAAAGACATATCCTGAACAAAGATTCCTTACGGTGGTGCTGGAGGCCAAGTTAATGCCATCCAGAGTGCGGTTCCTGCTATGCCAATGAAATGTTCCAGTCTCTGCAGCAGAATGTCCTGGTCAATAGTGTCAAAAGCAGCACTGAGGTCTAACAAGACAAGAACAGAGACAAGTCCTTTGTCTGATGCCAATAGAAGGTCATTGGTAACTTTCACCAGTGCCGTCTCTGTGTTATGATGAACTCTAAATCCAGATTGAAAAACCTCAAATAAAGTAATGTTATGTAGAAAATCACACAACTGTTTTGCGACTGATAAAATGAAAGTTGTCTTTGGTGTTATTTAATAGAGTCAGAAGTGTTCAACAGAATCAATCAGTTTCAGATGAACAGACAGATAACCTGCACCGAGTATCTGTCCCCGAGTCTACAGAAACACAAGTCATTTATACAGTAGAATTGTTTGGGCAGGATCTAAGTGATGAACACATTTATGCATCAATAATTATAATTCAATAATACTAGTGCAGTGCCCGTTAGGGATGTGCGCATGCCGCTGCTTCTTGGGTTTAAAGTGAGTCTATGCACATGTTTAAGATAAGATAAGATAGAACTTTATTCATCCCGAGGGAAATTGTTGTGCAACAGTTCCAATACACAGTAGGAGACAGTATAATATGCAAAAATGTACAAAAATGTACAAATAGTGCAAAATGTTTTATACAATATATATATATATATATATATATATATATATGTGTAGAACATTTTAAAAATAAGATGAGCTGAGATGGGGTAAGGTGCAGTATTTGGCAAAATAACAACATAAAAAAAAATAAGAATAAAAATAAGAATTACCAAACCAAAGTAAGTATGAAGAGGGGAGTAAGCTACATATGAACCCAAATATAAAGGGTGCAGCTGAAGAGAGGAGAGAGAGAGAGAGAGGACCTCAGGTCACTGTGTCTCCTCTGTCCATCTCACGACCTGAGGTGGATGTGTTGTAAAGTCTTATCGCCACAGGGAGAACGGACTTCCTGTGGCATTCTGTAGTGCATCTTGGTGGTATAACTCCCAGGTATTTGTAGTCCTGTACAGTGTCCACAGCCACCCCCTTGATGGAAATCGGTGTCGGGGGTGTTTTCCTCCTGCTGAAGTCCACCACCAGCTCTTTGGTCTTGCAGGTGTTGAGCTGTAGGTGGTTTAGCTCACAACACTCAACGAAGGAGTCCACGACGCCTCTGTACTCGGCGTCCCTTCCTTCGCTGATGCAGCCAACAACCGCGGAGTCGTCGGAGAACTTCTGCAGGTGACAGGAGTCTGTGATGTATTTGAAGTCTGAGGTGTACAGAGTGAACAGAAATGGCGTCAGAACCATTCCCTGTGGGGCCCCCGTGTTGCTCACCACAGTGTCAGACACAGAGCCCTGCAGTCTAACATACTGTGGCCTACCAGTCAAATAATCCACAATCCAGGACACCAGGGGAGCGTCCACCTGCATCGCCGTCAGCTTACGTCAGCAGGGCAGGCCGGATGGTGTTGAATGCACTGGAGTAGTCAAAGAACATGACTCTCACAGTACTCCCCGGTCTGTCCAAGTGGGCGTAGGCACGGCGAAGCAGCAAGATGATGGCTGGTAGGCAAACTGAAGGGGGTCCAGTGATGTTTTGACCAGGGGCCGAAGGTGTGACAGTACCAGCCTCGCCAGGGACTTCATCAGGTGGGAAGTCAGCGCCACCGGTCTGTAGTCGTAGGAGGCACTCATTCGAAATCAACGAACGTGCGACAAATGGTGACCCCGACGTGATTTCAAAGGAGAATTTGGAGATTTTGAATTCCGGTCCAAGGAGGCCCGAATCCAACCGGATCGCCTTCGCGCCGACCAGTACTCGTGTGGGCCCAAACTAAAGGTAAGCAGAAACCTATTGTCTAACTAAATTCTGCATAGTTATATGGGAAAATTAGGAATACGAGTATTGGCCGGTGAAAGGTAATCTATCAAATTATTAATTATAAAACATGAAATTTTGTGAATGACATAAAAAGTGTATTGTGGGTTCGAGTCCCAAAGTATATTGTGGGTTCGAGTCCCAAAGTGTATTGTGGGTTAAAGGTCCAAGGAACGGCTGTGTTCCCTAGGGACAGATAGTTGTAATAAGCTAAGACCTCCGGCGAGGGGCCTGGACGGCGTTCCAGTGGTTTGAGGCCAAGAAGTATGGAAAAGGGACAGATAGTAAGGGACAGATAGTTGTAATAAGCTAAGACCTCCGGTGAGGGGCCTGGACGGCGTTCCAGTGGTTTGAGACCAAGAAGTACAGAAAAGGGACAGAATAAGTATAACTACGAGGTCAGAGAATAATAAGTGGTAAGAGGAAGGTTGAAGAAGAGGAAGGTTTGCAGAACGAAGATTTCAGGGGGCTGGCCCGGTTGGGGGTTTTCCCAGTCCCCTCCGATGATCTCCTCTCTTCACTCACACAGGCGCCATCATAAAGGTAAAACAGAAACCTGTTGTTATAAAACCAAATTCTGTGTAGTTTTATGTAGTCAAATTAGGTGTGAGTGGACAGAGGCGATCTGCAGAGGTAAAACCATTTTAGTTGTCTCAATGAAATTTATACCGTAGAAATAATGCAAAATGGTTAGATAATTACTAAAAGTTGTGCTGGGAGCATCCTGTTAAAGTGAGAAAGGAATCCTCCGAGAGGTGTCGGCGCTGTCCGATTGAAAGATTGAAGAAAAGAGTGTGAAAGGAATCCTCCGGGAGGTGTAAGATTAAAGTCTGAAAACCAAGAGAGTTTGTCAGGACATAGAGAAAAGGAAAGAACTGGGTTCGTTTCCTCTAGGTAAGTGCGTATACTTTTAGCAGAATAAAGTCCCTTGCGGCCTGTTGGGAAGAGGAAAGTCGCCAACAGTAAGATTACGTAGGAAGTATGTACACCTGTACGACGGTCAGTCTATTGTCTCCATATTGTCTCTTATTTCTGTTAAAAGGCACAGAAGAATAATAAAAGGGTTGAAATTTAGAAGCTTCTGAGCAAAAAGCTAAAACGCAGGAATAAATTGTCAGGAGAACTTATAGTGTAGCCAGTAGTGAAAAGTCAGAGATAAGTTATAGTTCTACCATGGAATGCTAAAAGATAAGATAAAAAAGGAGAAAGAAGAGGAAAAGTAGGAGCAAGGGTGAAGACGATTGCAGGAGGGGGAGGATTGAAATGAGAAAAGAGGGAGGCAGTTGCTGAGCGACAGAAAAGGGAATAGATAAGATATATATATATATATATATATATAAATAAAAGAAAATTGAAAAAGGATGGCATCTAGTGGACAACAGTAGGAGGTGTTTTTTCCAAATTATAAAATTTCGAGAACACATCCATCTGGTGGACAAATTATAGATTACCCACATCAATGCCCCTAGCGGTGACTTAAAGTAGTACACAAAGAGTGTTTTTGCTGCCCTCTGTTGGCAAACTATTAGAACACATTTAAGGCTGAGATTTATTTAGCCCCTGTGGGGCAAATACCGAATTACAAGTTTGATTAAAAATAATAATAATAATAATAATAATAATAATAATTCTGTGATTGTTGTCCCCCGCCAGTGGTAAATCTACCCAAGCCATCCTCAGCAGGGAAAGGTAAAACACACATTTTTTTCAGGTCATACATGAACAACACTTCTTGAACATTTCAGGTACATAAGTAAGCCCATTGTCAGATCACAAAATGGCGGCCCCTCTGCCAACCTCGGCCCCGAACAAAGGAGGCACTAGAACATGGCTCGATGTGCTATGTCTAAAAATTGAGATGACTACCACCCCTAATGAAAGACCCAAAACAGATAAAAGAATCAGAAAATATGTGCACAAATGGCAACAGGAAGGATTGATGAATGTAACAAGCGGTGTCATTCCCCCCACGGCACAAAGACAAACCCTGCTAAGAGTCTTACAACAGAAACTGGACATGGCCAAAGATATCCCTCAAACAAAAAACTGGTTTAAATCCAAAGCTGACAAAATCGCAGCAGCAGCTAAACCCCAAAATGTTCAGGAAATGCTCTCTTTCTTTGGCCTCACTGGCTACAGCAGAAAGTACATCCCTGACTACACTACCCTGACACAACCTCTCCGAGACCTGTTATCAGAAGCTGGCAACTGCAACATGAAAGCTCCCCTCAAATGGACTCCGGAAGCTGAAGACTCCTTCACCAAAACCAAACAGGAGCTGGGACAAGCATCCAACCTCTCTACCCCTGATTATGCATAGCCCTTCCACTTTGATGTTTCTGAAACAAGGGGGATGGTATCTGCAGTATTGTTTCAGAAAAAGGAGGGAGGCAGAAGACCATTGATGTACCACACCTCAAAATCACCTCTGGACAGACCAGATATGACACTCTTTACTGATGGAAGCTGTCACAAAGGCGAACATGGAAATATTGCAGCCTACTCAGTGGTCCAACAAAAAGACTACAACCATGAGACCATAGAAGCAGAAATCCTACGACAACCAGCATCAGCACAGTTGGCAGAAGTAACGGCATTAACAAAAGCATTGGAGTATGCCAAAGACCAAACAGTAAACATCTACACCGACTCAGCCTACGCATATGGCGCAGTACATACTGACGGACCACAGTGGATGAGAAGAGGTTTCCTCACCATAGCCAAAACACCTGTCAAACACAGAGAGTCACTGGAACGACTGCTCAGAGCAGTATTGCTACCAACTAAAGTCGCAGTAATGAAATGCAAAGGACATCAGAACCTCCAAACATCAGTGGCTAAAGGAAATGAAGCAGCAGACCTTGCAGCAAAGAAAGCAGGAGGCTACACCAGACAAATGATAGCCATAACCACCCCAGAACTACCAACATTAGGTATTGAAGACATCAAGCTTATGCAGAAAGAAGCAGGTGTTTATGAACAAAATCAATGGGCACAGAAAGGGGCAACACAAAAAGATGGACTCTGGAGATCACATGATGGAAGACTAGTGGCTCCAGCAAAACTATGCCAAGGCATAATCAAATAGGCACATGGCCCCTCCCATGTCAATCCTAAAAGAACAGAAGATGAAGTCTCAAGACTATGTTGGCATCCATTTATGAAAGAAATCGTCAGCCTGCATATCAATGAATGTCCAACCTGTAATGACTTCAACCTGAAAAGACCATACAATTGCCCAGAAGGAGCATTCCCAGTACCGGATGCCCCTTTCAAATCTGCATTGACTATACCAATATGGGAGCAGACAATAGAGTAGGTGGCTACAGGTACCTACTCGTCATGGTAGACAGATACACCAGATGGGTTGAAGCAATCCTCTGAAAAAAGAAGACTCCAAATCAGTCGTAAAGTGGCTGAAAAATGAACTCATACCAAGATATGGCGTTCCAAGACGAATCAGATCTGACAATGGCACACATTTTGCAAACAAACACTTACAAAAAGTAGAGAAGTTCCTAGGTATACCACATTCACATGGATCAGTTTATCACCCTCAATCACAGGGCATAGTCGAAAGAGCTAATCAAACTCTCAAATCAAGTTGAGGAGTCAGAGTATTTTGTAAAGTTGTCTGATCAAATTGGAGTTTTGTCTACACAGATACTGAGAGCCAACCAGAAGCCACCTGATGAGAACGTGTCATCAGTTCAACCAGGCGACTGGGTAAGGTTAAAGGTTCACAAGCGAAAGTGGAATGAACCAAGGTGGACTGGACCGTTTGAAGTCGTTGCAAAGACTCCACACGCCCTCCAGGTAAGAGGCCACAACAACACTAGGCAATAATATTTTGAGATATCATGAGACAATCATTGCTCTGAGAACACAATGTGTTATATTATGTCTGTGTTGTGTTGCGTGGAGGAGCCAGCGGCCAAACAGTATTTTGTGGGCTGAACTGACAACAAGCTTCCAGATACTTGTAACTTATTTTTATACTGTTCAGTAGTTTCATCTATATCAATGCATCATATTTGATATATTTATGATATGTTTTGTATGAAAAAATATTGCTGGTATATCTACCAGATAAATAACAATATTCCCCTATGAAATGTAGTGAAGTATAAGTATAAAGTCAAATTAAATCAAAATACACAGGTAAAGTGAAGAACCTCAAATGTGTACTCAAGTACAGCCGTTGAGTAAATGTACTTAGTTACTTTCCACCACTGCCAAGGTGGGCCACTCTGTGTTGTTTGACCAGTGATTTTTATTTTATTTGTTGGCTTCTATTTGTCCTTGTGTTTTGTGTTTTCACGTTCCAGTCTATCTTTTTGACCCTGAAAATAATCCTGTACTGGTAGAAGACAGGGAACATTTTGAGCATTATTTCACAAAAAAATGGTCTAATTTAAAAATCATAATCATGAGCTATATTGTCTCTATTGCCACAAGGTGGCAGGCCAGCCTTGGAAATGATAATATAGCACTCGACTATAAAAATCCCAAATGCTCTCAACTAGTTATTGAGGAGGACTGAAATACAGAGAAAGAGAGAGGGAGGGATGATGGAGAGAGAGGAAAAGTGAAAGACATGGAGAGAAAGTAAGAGAGTGACAGACAAAGAACAAGACACAGTCATTACACAGAGACACAGATGGACAAAGGCAGAAGATACAGAGACAGTGACATAAAAGAGAGAGAGGACATCTGACAACTTGTACAGAGAGAGAGAGGTAGAGAGACATTGAGACAAAGTGTTTGTCTCTGTTGGCCAAAGGTCCTTGGAGAATTGGAGGGTCGCTCAGCAGCAGCAGCTGGGTCACACACACACACACACACACACACACACACACACACACGCATACTGTATGTAGAGATATTCCACAGTAATTAATAGGAATACATGCAAGACACTGAAAGCAGAAATCTATTATTATTGAATGCTGTCGCTGTGTGTTTATCATATCATATCATTAATTTTTTATCTGTTTCAATTGCAGTGGAAATGTAGTTCTTTAGATTTATTAGATATATAACATGTTTACACGGCTTGTGTGAATGAAGTCAGCCCACAGAGCCGACAGGGAGGTGTGGTTGTCCCATACTACAGGTACACTTTTCTTTAGTCAGGTGGACTGCAAACTGTCTTGCATTTGCATTTATAAGCAGTAAATAAACACTTAATAACTTATTTCTAGTCATTATAATGCTCTCATTAATAGACATAACATAGACATTTGACATTTTTATTAATGCATTTGTCACAAGGATAACTCCTCCTGTGAAGCTGCTGTATAAACAGAAAATTAATGATTGATGATAGCTATACGTTAAGTGAATTGTTATCTAACATCACAATCAGGTTTTATATACATGTAATATTTCACAGACCAAGCCAGGGGACATGTTGAGTTAAACCGCACTGAAGCCCATTCCAGACAGCATCAACATTACATGGGGAGGTGGGTATTGAAATATTCTCTGTGTTCCTCAGTAATTGGTCTGTAATAAACATGGACATTCCACAGGACAAAGACAAGAAAGAAAACCAAAGGAGGGGGATAGTTGAGGCAAACATATTGTGTTTTGTATCTGAGTCAAAAAGCATTTTCCAGTCAAATCTGAACACATGGACACAACTTGGCTGACAATCATCACATTTAAATTTTTTCTTCAGTATCAGAGTAATCCAGTGACAGGTGTCTGTAGTCACATGGGTACACTGCAAACAGGAGCAGACGGAACAGAACATTCAGCACACTTTTAATGTAGACGATTTTCCAAAATGTAAACAACTATGGTCTAAAAAAGAGAGCAGAAGCAGCTCCCTGTAGTAGCACATGTTCACAGGGTCCTGTCTGCTGATGGCTTTAATGTTGCAATATCGGTTCCCGAACAGGCCTATATGTTGCTGCGAGCATCTTTCCAGATGAACACATTTCTGACTTCCTCCATTTTCACACAAAAGTCAAATAACATACAGAGCTGGGAAAAGAAAGCAGCACCAGGCTGACAAGTTGTACATACACCATGTTTCAAATGTAACGCTTCCCGTAACAGGTGAGCTCTCTATCAACAGCACAGTGAGAGTACAGGCTGAACTGCCCACAGGCTCACTGACTGTGAAAGCACAAATCAGGACCAGGAAAAGCAGAGAGATTTCAGGAAGGGGTTTTGGTGATTAGCAGGTGAAAAGACATCCAGGTGTGTGAGCTAAATGTTAAGTTTTAGGTTTTTAGCTTACTTTTAATCTTTGTTTCATCACCATTGCAATGAGTCTGTTAGTGCATTTAACAGCTTCTTCAAGTTGCCCTGGACATAGTTCTGCTAGGGTGCCTTCTGTTGAGAGATGATGTCAAAATCCATTTATGAATTCATTTAAAATAGTCATAAAATACAGAAAGTGGACTTCTGATGACTGTTGTCCTTTCATCTGATGAGTGAAAGGTGAGGCTCCTACTGTTCACTCTTGTGTGCCTGCGGCTGATAACAGAGATGTCAGAGCTCGTTATTTTTCCATTGGCATTCACAACCAGCATGACTGTCACAGCGTACTTGAGATGGATGGCACTCTGTCAGGATTTGGCTACTTGGTCCAAGACTGGTGAAGAATGTGAGTGAAACAACATTTTGTAAACTGACAAATTAGAAAGCGGAGACATTAAAAGTCAATTCAAAATGAACACAAAGCCACATATCAAAACATCACACCATATACTGTCCAGCAAGTAATTGTATCTGTGGTAAGTGCTGAGTATAAAGAGTCACTTAGAGTTGAATCAGTAATTTGAATCGTGTAAATTCTAATACCAGCCTTTTCATTTCCTCCTCTCTGACTTCCCTCTTCCTCTAAGCTTTATTGACATACAACACAAAACAGGAAATCCATTCCCTGCTTCACAATCACAGCCACGATCACAGTCCTCGTATTCATAGTCACAAACGGAGAAAATAATAAGGTGACTTTAAAATGACAGCATTTAAAAATATGTAACTGAATAATCATAAGTGTTAATGGGAACTGCTCACAGCTGTTAGACATCAGTCTTAACATGTGGTGCTTTAACTAATTCAACAGTAAGTTACAAATATGTCACATTTTAAATAAGTGTATTATATTTTGAATTGAAACCTAAACAAAAAACTAAACTAAAAGAAGTAGGGGAGACTTTGTCTGCCACTTGTCAAAATGAAAACTATACATACAGTATATTCATATATGTATATCATGCTGGTTACAATGATATTACCTCACTCATTTTCACACCAGTGTAAGTGTAATGTCCTCCTGGAAAGGCCTACTGATCAAAATGGCTGTGATTGTGCTGATCTTTTTCATCCTCACATCGTGTCTCATACCACTTATAAAACGCATGATGGCAAATATGTTTGCCAGACAAATGTTAGGTGGTCCCACCAGACTGTTGAACCACCTGACCTCTACCCTGACTTGTATCCAAAATCTTACGTTTCTGACGGCGAAACAATTGAATAAAAATGTTTTCCTCCCTTCACAAACTTGCTAACAAATCTACAGGTACTAAATCCTGACAAAAACATCTGTATGGCAACATATATTTTTAATGTCATCTTGTAATGATGTGTTAGTTTGAATCCTGAGGAATTTCTAATACTGATGAAGTATGCACTTTGTGTGAAATTGTATATAACTTGTTTTATTATGATCAATATGCAATATGATCAAAAGGGAGGAATGTAATGGTAAAGTTCATGATTCTGTAATAACTTTCCACTGTGTGCATTAAGCTTCAATTATGTATTTTGTACAATTCCATTTGTATAACCAGTCTAGCAACTTCATGATTGTTATCTGTTTATCCAGTGAAGAGTTTACTGCCCTCCCCCCCTCAGAGGGACCCCTACTATAACTAATCTCCTCTCTTTTACTGCTTTAACCTCTGACAGTGGAACTCTGGATAACCAGACGACTGGTTCCAATCAAACTCCTTTCAATCTCTTTGATCTCTTTGTTCTCTCCCGTAGAAAGTTTCTCTAAACTCAGGAATGCGGTCAGCAAGACTACAAAAGTAGAAAAGAAATCTCTGTACTTTGTACTTCGCTGCACACTGCTTGACACTCTGTATCGTTGTTCCTTCTTGCAAGAATAAAGAATTCAAAGACAACTAATTCATCAAGTATCTTTATTTCAGAGTAATATCTCATCATCTCTTATTTTAGTTTGTATCGGCTAAATTCCATGACAATGTTCATTTTGACTATCTCCAGTAATAATGTGGTGAGATGTTAAGACCATGTGGACATCAGAGAAAGTAAGTGAAAGCCTAAAGCCATCACATTGGGTCCAAGTGGTTGCAAAGCTCATTGCATTTCACATTACAAAAATGTAATTAAAGACATAGTTAATATTGAGCATTTCTTAGGTTATCTTTAGATCTTCATTCATTTCAATGAGACCACTGCACTGGTACAGTAGGTGAAGCCACAGCAACCCTAATAATTTGTGTCTGCAAATACATTTGAGAGAAACGTAATGTTGCCTGGTAAAACATTTACTTGATAGAAACTATTTTTATTAACATTTAGCAGAAACCATGATCTTTCCCAAACATTAGCCAAATTGCTTTTGTTGCTTAAATGTAACCACATGTAACCTCACGGTGTGAATCCAAGTCTTCAAAGTCGTGTGCAGCTATGTCAGTTTGGAGTTGTGAACATTTTTACCAAAAAGCCTGGTTACAAACTGAGGGGGGAAGTTTGAAAAATGTCAGCACTTACCGATACATTCATAGGAGTTGCATTGTGGGAAGTGTAGGATCCAGTGTTTTTGGAGTTTGACCCATACTAGGGACTAAAAGTGAGGGTATCCCAACCTCTGCTACTTTGATTTTGTCCTTCTTGTTTAGCTACGCTCCTGCAATGCATATGCCACACAATATCTCCAAAACTACTGGATGGATTGCCATGAAGTTTGGTACAGATTTTCAAGGTCCACGGGGGATGAATTCCAATACAGGATGGATTGTAAACTCTTCAGTAATCCTCTGACTTTTAATCTACCGCCATCTTCAGGCCAAAATTATAATATGTTTAATACTTTGGTTAATGACCAAACTAATGACATTCCATCAGCCTCATTTGTATATTGTTAAGTGCTGATTAGCAAATGTTTACATGCATGCTAACTGGAAACCTCCTGTCCACAGCCAGGTAAAAATGACAGAAGGAGAGGAGGGATGGGAACAGAAAGTTTATTTGCCAAACACTCAGCCTTCTCAGGCAGCTTGAAACACCACTTCTCAGTACTGGGTCGGGCCCACTCCGCTTAGCTTCCGAGATTGGAGGAGTTCGGGTGTGTTCAGGTGTGGCCGTGAGCCGCTCTCATCGACCCTCCAGGACTCAGCCAACTGCAAGAGAACAGAAGCAGGTTACCAGCCTGCTTTTATTGTGTGGCTGATTACATGATTCTCCAGCTGTCTGAACCCCAGCTGAGCCACTCCCGACTCTCCCCAGCAGGCTCCGCCGAGACCACGCCCCACTGCCACACTAACATACTAAACTAAGATGGTGAATATGGTAAACATTATACTGCTAAACATTAGTATGTTAACATTTCAACACGTTAGCATTCAACTCAAAGCATTGCTGTACCTATGTACAGCGAAACAGAGCCACTAGCTTGACTGTATACTTTATGGAAATGCACTTAACAGCTTGATTTCCTTTTTGAAAGATCTATCCACTGACTCAGCATTGCGCTCCAGAACGAGAGATATCGTCTTTTTTATTGCACACATTCTTCTTCCTTGTCAAAACCTGGTGCCCACAATGCACCTTGACCATTGACAGCTTGCAGGAGATTTGGTGTGTTATGCTATTAGTGGCAAATATAGCCTTGAGCCACTAGCATCAAGCAAACATTTATTCGGTGAACATAATAAAGATAGAACGCAAGGACACGAATCAAGAGAGGGGAATGTTGCGACAATGGTTTCATGGCTGATTCACACTCATGTGCTAATCAATGCCCCAGTCACTCTTATTTTATTCCACCACCTCCTTCCCTGTACCCATTTATTTATCCATCCTCCATCAAAACCATTAAGCAGTTGGACTCTAAGCAGTGGGTAGTGATGAGGAGAGATAGCAGCCTCTTTCTTTCCTCCACTCCACACCACAGCATTTTTACTTCCTAATAAATCACTGAGATTTTTTCACTCTCCACACGCTGTAGTGAAACTGAGGCAAACACTTTATTTTTTATGATTCACACTGTATGTTAGAGGTGATGTGCTTCATGTTCAAATCATCCACAGCAACATTGGACAAGATTAGATTTACAGCATAATGAAAGTAATAAAATATCAGACATGCTCCTCCAGCGATTTAAATATGAGTAAAGTAGTTTTTGGACAGCAGAGAATTACAGTTGCAATTACATTAGTGGATGTAACACTTCCTGGTTAATCTCCTATTGCTGTTATTAAAATAGATCATGATAGCATCTTGTAGGTCCTGTAATGTAAACCTTGTTTTGTTTCTCAGTATTGTTTTGTGGTGTAAGGTATAGTTAAACATTTTGGTTAAGTATTTGCTTTCTTAGAGTGAGATGAGAAAATTGATATCAATCTCATGGCTGCACATTAGTATGGAGCAGGGGCTAGATATGTAAACAATGCATATGTGCAATAAATGTATGTACACCATTTTCCACACATAATCTGGTGTTCATCGAACAACAGCATGTGGGGAAAATGTGTGCAGACGCTTACTTCAGACCATGCAGACTGGTTTCTACAGCCAGCCATGAGTGATAAGGTGGAGATGAACATTAAGGTGAGGGACAGAATCTAAATAATTAAACATTGTTAGCTTAGGTTGTTTCACTCTTTGTCTGATGCCTTATCAGTTATGTGCTTTTTATTTTCATCCTCTATGTGAATTGCGCTATGAACAAAATATTTCTTATGGTTAATATTGATGATTGAGATATTACTGCCGATGATGGTTTACAAGTAAATAATACAGGTGCACTGCAGTGCACTTTTCAGATGGTGATCAAGTGATTAGCCTACACTATGGCGAGTGATACTAAGTGGCGGTGCCAATTGGTGCTATGCGACTTTTCAGTGAGGGTGCTTTGAAATTTAGCCGTGAACCCATGGCCCATGAATGTGCCTTGTGCACTGTTGTGCACTTTTGTGATAGTGATAGATCCTCGAATGCAACCATGACATCCAGACTATTTGGTTGTTATTCTGTAGGCCTAGTTCAACACCTGTACAGTGCACCTACTGTACTTACATTTTGACTATATGTAAATCATCTGACCATGATATGAAACTGTTAATTACCTTAAGTAATGTACTTTTTCTACCCTGGAGAAAGTAATTGTGAGGCTAAACTGAGCTAGTGACCTGGAAGTTTCATCAGGAAGCTTGATGATGATGAGATGTTGACCTCATGCAGATGGTGTTGTTGTCACCATCTTTATGAACCTGTGACCTTCACCCTTCTCTTTCTCTCCCACTCTCTTTCTTTCCCTTTCCCTCTCACAGGACAGTATGATGTCATGTCTCAGTGCCTCCCCATCCCATGGGACTATAACCAATCCGCCAAAGTGCTGTCCCCCCCCTGAACCTCTTAACTCTTGAACCTCCCTCAAGCTCCTGACCTGTCACCTCACCATTATCTGCCCAGCGACACCTACCACTGACACCGTCAGTGTGTACGTGTGTGTGCTGGAGTATTACTCTATGTTTGAGAATGTGAGCCATTGTACATGTGTGTCAGTGAGTGACGATCTTTTAGTCATAGTCAGAGGTCATAGATCGCATGCATAGATGCAGCAATAACCATTCACTCTCATTCTCTCACACACACACACACACACACACACATACACACACACACACACACACCAATAAAATAATGTATTTGTCGAGTGTGTTAAAAGATATAAATTGTATTGATACAGATAGACAATGCAATGCTATAAATGATATATCAATAAGGATTTAACTCTGTATTGCATTAAAAGAAAAGAAAAGAAAAGAAAAGAAAAGAAAAGAAAAGAAAAAAACACAATTGGGAGTAACAGCTGGCTTGAGTGATGGGTTGAGTAAAAGAAGGCTTCACCAAACAGAGGTTAAATAATAGCGGCCTATTACTCAAACGTTAGCCTACACTATAGTGAGTGATACGTCTACGATGCGAGTGGCAGCGCCAGAGATTTTCTTTTGCTGGAGCTAAGGTGTTGCTCGATTTTTCAGTGAACATGCTCTAAAATGTAGGGTTCCCCATTAAGTTTAATTTTAATAGCATTACACACACACACACACACACACACACACACACACACACACACACACA
>CALSCE010010666.1:571039-585683 GCA_943593645.1 Bovichtus variegatus
CGGGATAAACTCCAACGTAACGGCACTCAGCCGGGGATTTGTGAGTAAATTGTTTTAACTGCAAGAGGTGCTAATAGAGGTAGTTTGATTAAAGTACTGCAGTGCCACGGTAAAATGTATTTTGACATGAACATCTTCTGGAGGAGCTGTATGTGATCATCGACAGGACAGAGACTTCACGGCCAGAGGCTGCTTTTGTTGTGCCACGCGCGGAAACACACTCAAACATGTTTATTCCCCTTTTCGCCATGGATATAAAGATCACCTCCTCCCCCCTGACTCACTGGACCCTCTGCAGTTTGCTTACAAAGCAAACAGGTCCAATGACATCTCGGTGCCAGGACAACAACCTCCATCTCATCGTCAGCAAAACTAAGGAGTGATATCACAAGAAAGCTACCATTGCTGCAATGCTATCATGCATTTTCCAAAACTAGGGACATAGACCTTAAAATGATGAGACATGGTCCCTCCAAATTGGCAGGAAGGACACATTTTGGCGTCTGGCTCATGGACTTTATAGACCACGGTTGAAAATTGGCACGCCTATGACCAACAATGACATTAATAGTGAGCTGTTATTAAAGCTTTAAAATAACGCTTAACTGTATTGACATGTATTGCTGTAATACTATATACCATACATTGGGCCTCATGCAGGAAGCAATATGAGAGCACATTTAAGATAAGATAAGATTGGATAAGATAGAACTTTATTTATCCCCAGGGAAATTGTTGTGCAACAGTTGCAATACACAGTAGGAGACAGTATAACAATTATAAAATGTACAAATAGTGCAATGAATTTTTACAAAATATATATATATCTAAAAAAGATGTAAACATAAGATGAGCTGAGATGGGGTAAGGTGCAATATTCAACAAGGTGAGGTAAGGTGCGGTATTTAGCAAGATAATATAAAGAATAAAAATGTACATAAATTACAATAGTTACAAAAATTACAAAATTACAAAACCAAACTGAGTATAAATCGAAACTGAGTATGAAGAGGGAAGTAAGCTACATATGAACCAGAATATGAAGAGGGAATTAAGCTACATATGAACCAGAATATAAGACTGAGGAATATGAAGATGAAGAGATGAAGAGAGGAGAAGAAGGGAGAGAGAGAGAGAGAGGACCTCAGGTCACTGTGTCTCCTCTGTCCATCTCACAACCTCAGGTGGATGTGTTGTAAAGTCTTATCGCCACAGGGAGAAAGGACTTCCTGTGGCGCTCTGTGGTGCATCTTGGTGGTATCAGTCTGCTGCTGAAGGTGCTCCTGTATGAGGAAAGCACATGGTGGAAAGGGTGAGAGTCAATGTCCATGATGCTCCGCAGCTTGCACAGCATCCTCCTCTCTGACACCACCACCAACGAATCAAGCTCCACCCCCAGTACAGAACCCGCCTTCCTGATGATCTTGTTGATTCTGTTGGTGTCGACTGAGCTCAACCTGCTGTCCCAGCACACAACCGCAAAGAAGATGGCACTGGCTACCACAGACTGGTAGAACATCCACAGCATGATACTGCAGACATTGAAATAATTTCCTTCTTATGTTGTTAGTACCGATTGATTTATGGCATTCACCAATGTTTTCTTATTTCTGCTCTTCTCTAAGAGGACTCTTACCAAAGATATCTTGTTTTCTCAGTCCAAAAGCTGTTTGTCCACCAAAAGGAAACTTAAGTTTTAAATTTTAGTAACGTAAAAAAATGTATGAATATCATTTAGATGATTATATGTTTTGGAGTTTTAATGATTGGGTGATTAAAGAAGTAATATTGGTCCATTGATCCCAGTTAAGACTACAAAGCCATTCTGAATGGCTTACATACTGCTCTTAGATGCTTTTGATTTTCCTATAACACCAGTACTGACACACTGGGAAGTCACTCTTTTATTTTGTTCAACTTTATTTTACAGTATTTCATTTATTAGTATTAATAAGAGAAGATGTAAGAGAAATTTAAGAGAATGTTGCTACATGAGGCCCAATGATAAATTTAAGATCCTATTAGCATAATGTCCAGCACAAAATAATAAAGTAAGAAAGAAAGAATTGAGTTGCTCACAATTCTGTTTCTGTGAGTTTCTCTTTTTAACAGAAACACTTTTTTTGTTTGTACCGTCAAAGAGACACTTCCTGCAGATGTTTAACTTTAAAATGAGAACAACCAACGAGATACATTATCTCATTTACAAGAGATATTTTTTGACCAAATCAAATCAAGTTTATTTATATAGCCCAATATCACAAATTATACATTTGTCTCAGTGGGCTTTACAGACTGTACAGGATACGACCCCCTCTGTCCTTAGACCCTCAAAACGCACAAGGAAAAACTCCCTAAAAGAAACCCCACAATTAGTGGGGGAAATATGGAAGAAACCTCAGGGAGAGACTGAGGAGGATCCCTCTCCCAGGACAGACAGACAGACTGTAATAGTGTGTACAGAACAAGCAACATAGTTAAAAATACAATATAGAAAATCTATGTGACAGAAATGATGATGTGATCGGAGGATGTCAAGAAAAAGCTTCCCGGTGTCTCCAAAGAAAAATATATATATTAGCGTGAGCGTCAGGCAGGAGCCACAATTCATGCCCGGGGTCTTGCCCAAATAAATAATTATGCCAAAAACTGCAGCACAGAGCAGTTACACATGTTTACAAGTACACAAACAATCAATGTACAACATTATCATATAACACGTAACAATATGTGGAGAATTACACTCATCATTAAGACTACATGGAGAAAGTGCTGAGCATCGACAGCAAATGAAAATGTGGGCAGTTCAGAAAACAGGGAGTCCTCTTGCTAAAGTATGATAAGATATACAAATTAGAAACAAAGGTTTGTCTATTATATAAGCTACAAATAAAGGCCTCTCTGCAGGGCCTGTGAAGGTGATTTATAGTACATTTATATAAATTTTGGTGAAACCACCCATGTACATGTGGGCTGCAGTGGCCTGTCAGCACATGTAGGATGGTGCTTTAACAACACAGGTTTCTGTCCTGTCATGTCAGTAAAGCAGAGTGGAGTCTGAATTGAAACAGAAGGAGAGCCACAAAAGGAATGTTTTGCTGCCCAGATAGGGCTTTGCATCTGGCAGCCAGAAAAAACGACAGAAAGTGAGAGACGGAGATAGAGCGCCATAGAAGAAGGAATAAAAGAGGAAAAGTGAAGCCTGTGTGCAAATGTGTGATAAAGTGACAGGTTGGGAGGGTAGAGAGATATAGAGAGACATAGAGAGGGAGACAGGGACAGAGAGACAAAGAGACTGTTGAAGGCAGGTTTCACTTGCTCTAAACTCACAGTGACTGTGTTGTGATGTGATGTGTGAGCAGAGATTAGCTCTATGAAACAACCTCTGTTGACTTAATTTATTGAATTTCACTGTTCTGAATACCAATAAAGAATATGATATTTACTCTGCAAACAGCAGATCACTGGCTACACACTCGCCATGTGTGTGTGGGTGAATCAGTATCTATGTACAATACGAACACACACACTCACAGTGCATTGTGATCATGTAGAAACAATTATGTACTATATGTTTGCTTTTGCACAAATAATTTGCTGATACACACGTTCATACAAACATTTGTGTTGAAGCACTATCTGCTTGTATGTCTGTCTGTCTGTTCATGTGTGCATGCATGCATGTGTGTCCATGTGTGTCTGTGTGTGTTTGTGAGTGTGTGTACATGCGGTAATGCGCTGCTGCTCGGTCGTTTAGCTTGTTGACACTTTGGGGTCAGAGCCATGCAGGGTGAATGGTGTTGGCTGACAGCGTGGAACCTCTTCATTATCCAGCCATAATGTTCTCATCGCCATCGGCTCCTCGGATCCCTCCCCTCCCTCCCCACCCAAGTCCCCTTGCTGCCACCAACCCCACACACACTGCCACCACCACCCTCCATCATTCTTCTTCTGCCGTTTCCCTATCCATCCCTCCCCTCCACACCTGGCTATTTCTCCCCATGCTGCTATTCATCGCTGTCGATTCATCCTCCAGGTTGCTCTGTGTCTTTTTTTATTCTCCCTCTCTCTGTCCATGTATCTGTTTCTCTCCCCCCTCTCTCCATCTCTCTGACCCCATTCCACTGAAGTTATTACTTTTTCTCTGTTTCATGCTTTCCTCTCTCATCATTTTTACCTTCATTTGTCTATTTGCTTTGATTTATGGCTTTACTGCCATGACTTTTTGACATAAACTATACTGCCAAAACAAAACCGGCTTTGCAGGAGTATCAAACAGTATTTTATGCATTCAAACACTATCAAGGCTGATACATTACAGCATTTGGATACAAGGGGTATGAAAAAATAGCACATAATGGCCAGCATTTATAATGTCTTTATTAACTGGTTTCAAGACGCTTCTCACAACATGACACAATGGTAAAAGCACAATGGCAGAAGCATTGAAAGCAACAAACAATATATTGATGACTTTACATGCTTAGACCCATACCTGTAGCTCAGAAGGAAAGTTTGTTCTGTGGGTAGCACCAGAAGAAAAGCAGCAATCACGTGTTCAGAAAATGCATGCAAAGTACCAACTTGATGGTAGAATACTTCACAAAGATAAACTTGGCACTGCTCTGCTGGCGACATGGAGGAGGACTATTGCTGCACGTTGTTTGTTTGTTTACGGTGTCTCCTTTATTGTTTGTCACTGTTTGGCACACTGGCTAGTATATTAATTAAGTGTGAGCGTCAGTCTGGACTTTAGGGTGTATATATATGTGGACTGAAATGGAGAAGAATAGAACTATTAATCTTTACGTGGCTAATCCTGTGTAGCCAGGTCACACATTGCCTCACAAACAGGCTCACCAACACTGGTCAGCTATACAGCAAGGCAGAGCTGCTAGACTTTGGAGTGTCACCCTCACCGAACCTGTTGAATGACATTCCCAATGAGCCACTACAGCAACTCAGACCAGCTGCTCGCCGGCCCATGAAGCATGGTAAGAACGGGGCATCAAGCATCGTTTCCGGAGAGCCACTGCAATCCTCGCTCCTTGAAAAACAAGCTGGATGATCTGCACACACATGTTGGAGCCTGCTACGAGTATCGTGAGTCTTCCTTGATGGATTTTACTGAAACAAGATTACCAACATATTTGTGTGTGCCATGTAAATTCCACCAAATGGGAACGCCCCCAGCCACTGGCATCTACATAAGAAGCCTGATGCACCTATGTTGAACCTAGGTGATTTTAACCACTGCCAATAGAAAAAATCCCTGCCAGGCTTTTTTCAGTATGTCAAGTGCAGCATGAGGGACACCAATACCCTTAGCATTCTATGGTAATATTAAGGATGCCTACACCGCCAGAGCTAGGCCTCCTCTTGGTAGTCTAGTAAACCAGTAACTGTAAAGGTGTGGTCTTGCGACCATACAGAGAAGCTGAAAGGTTGCTTTCTCTGCACAGACTAGGACATTTTCTTTCAGGATGCAGACGTTGATATGGCCACAGAATCAATTACTGCTTATATCTCCTTTTGGTGTTGATTTATTCATACATCAGAAAATGGTGAATATATATTAAAATAATAAACCCTACAACACAAAAGAAATCAAAGAATGTATTAACAGGAAGAAAATAGCCTTAAGATCAGGAGATACTATGGGACTGAGGGCTGCACAGCAACTAAATCAGCAAATGAGAGCAACACAGAGACAGCACAAGGAACGGGCGGAACAAAATGTGTTTTAATGTGACACTATGAAACTGTGGGAAATGACTAACATGGACGCCAAGAGGAAGCCCAGGTCTACCTACAGTAAAACTGCAAAAAAAAATGAACTGAATAATTTTTACATATTTACGCTGCTGTAATAAAAATCAATATATAAGATGTTACAATAACTAATAATAAGTCATAATACAACAAGTATTATGAATGTGTAAACTGTTACTATGTGCCTTATTTTCATCCTTATTTTCAAAGTGTTAAATGTTGTTGAATTAAGTGACTACACCTAAGAATGACCAACATACTGTGAAATAATATGCAATATTGTAAACTGTAAAAACATAAGGGTACACCACTTCCTAAAAGGGTGACTGAAGATCTGATTGGAGCAGAGAAGCGCTAAGAGGCATGGACACGCTTAAGTGCCTACAAGGGGCCAATAGGACCTGGCCCCAGCCAACCAACGGGACAAGACTATACCTGAAAGGCGGCGGGTATAAAATATGTTGTAAACAAGAAATCGGCGTTGTCCTGTGAATCCGTGAGACACAGTAACTACTTTAATGTGGTCTGTGGAACGGTGAAATAGGACGGTCCGCAGCTGTGTATTTTTGTAATGCTCACCACATCATCATCAAATAAATATCGTTTACCTGAAGAGAAGTTTTCCCGAATTGATTTCTACGTGTCCCTATTTCAAATTAGACACTGCATATGCAAGACTGCTTTTTATCCATTTTAGTTCTGCTTTTAATACTATTCAGCCACATATCTTGCTTAAAAAAAACTAGTTTAGTAGGAAATTAATCCTTTTTTTTCAAGTGGTATTATTCTTTTTTATCAAACAGGCCACAACAAGTACAATATTAATTAATTGCTCTCTGATATAGCCATAAGCAATACAGCCCCCCCCCAAGTATGTGTCAGTTCAACTGTATACAATTGACTGTCAGCTCCCAAACTAATCAATTTGTTGTGAAATTTTCAGACGACACTGCAATTCTCACTTTACTCAGAAGCAACTCCAATGTTATTAGCTCTAAAGCTGAAGTGGAAAGGTTTGTTGACTGGTGTGATGATCTTCTTTTGCACATCAATGTTGTCAAAACTGAAGAAATTGTGTTTGATCCCAAATCAATTGGAGATCATAGTTATGTTGCCATACATGGCCAGGACATCACACAGGCCATTTCTTACAAATATTTAGGGGTCCACATTGTTGGTGATCTCAGCTGGCACACTCATGTTTCAAGAGTGTGTACAAGAATCCATCGGCGCCTCCATTTATATCAGACTCAGAGCTTTTGGTGTCTGCAGGAATATGAATGTTCATCTTATATAGAGCTAGCATAGAGTCCATTTTACATCATGGTATTACCACCTGGATTAGAAACCTAACGCTCAAGTTTAAGGCTCAAATATTCAGTGTGATTAAGACGGCAGGGAAGATTATGGGGACATCCATATCCCGCACCCCCAAGACATTTTTGAGCAGTCTACTACTCAGCAGGCCAAAAAGATTGGCATGATTGGAACTCTGAGGTTGTGCTAATGAATTCTGGAAGGAGGTATAGGGTCCCCTTGTGTTAGCACAATCGTTATACACACTTATTTGTCCCTCTGTCAGTTAAAATGATCAATGGGCAACTCATGGAGGCTTGTAAACATGTAAAGTATGATGTGATTGGTTGTGTTTCATTTATGTACTAAAGTGTGTGTGTACTTGAGATGTATGCCTTGAATTGCTGTAGGTCTTAACATGGTGAATGGAATGTGATCAATTGACTGGTGTTTTGTTTTATATCTCAGGCTTATGTTTGCATATGTGTTCTCATTTATAAATGGAAGAAACCCCAGGGAGAGCAACTAAGGAGGGATCCCTCTCCCAGGATGGACAGATGTGCAGTAGATGTTGTGTGTTGAGAATAAACAACATAGTAGAAATACAATGTCAATCCATGTGACAGAAATGATGTGATCATATATGAAAAAGATGTATCCAGGGAGGATGTTACAAAGCTTCTAGGTGCCTCCAAAAATTATGGCAGAACCCCGGCATCAGGTGCAGCCATGATTCATGATCCAGACGTAACCTTTAAAATCGTGTCAACCTGCCAGATTAGAGACACAGAAACTCCAGGGATGACGCCCCGGATGATGCGTTAGTCGGATGCATTTAAGGGACATCTCATCTCCTCTGCTTTTGAACTACTTCAGTCTGCCAAAGTGTTCACCATGTTGGACCTAAGAAATGCTTCCCATTTGGTAAGAATAAGGAAGGGAGATGAGTGGAAAACGTGTTTCAACACCTTGAGTTGGCACTATGAGTCGGCATCGTTATGATGCCGTTTAGACTATGTAATGCTCCAGCGGTGTTCCAAACCTTCGTGGATGAGGTTTTGAGAGTTCCGCAACATTTTTGTATTCGTAGACTTGGATGACATTTTGATTTTCTCCCCAGACTCAGAGACCCATACTAGTCATGTTCACCAGGTGTTACAGTGAGTGCTAGAACATCAGCTGTACGTTAAGGCAGAGAAGTGCGAGTTCCACACAGACTCTGTATCCTTCCTGTCATACATTGTCTCAGCAAATCAGATACAGATGGACCCTACCAAGGTCAGTGCGGTGGCTAGTTGGCCAACACCTGACTCTAGGAAGGAGGTTCAACAGTTGTTGGGGTTTGCAAATTTCTATAGAAGGTTCATTAGGAATTTTAGTTCTATTGCAGCTCCTTTGCATGTTCTTACCACTTCCAAGGTTCCTTTCAAATGGACCCCCCAGGCCGACACAGTTTCCGGGGACTTAAAGAAAGGTTCACCACAGTGCCCAGCCTCACCATCCCGGACCCTCATCGCCAGTTTGTGGTCGAGGTGGATGACTCCAATAAGGGCATCGGAGGGGTGCTGTCCCAGAGATCTGCTGAGGACAACAAGATGCACCCGTGTGCCTACCTGTCACGTAAGCTATCACCAGCAGAGATAGATTATGATGAGAAAGCGAAGGTTAGATGTAATATGTCATAGAATGATGCAGGACCCAAATGCAGCACACAAGATATCCAGGATAGTTGGTAACAACGTTTATCATCATTCCAGAGCAGGTTACAGCTGATCACACAGGTCCACGGAGGGATGATAATCACGGAGACAAAATGCTCAGCAGGGTGGGTGGCTTGGGCCTGGTGGAGGGTTAGTATTAGTCAGAAAACACCCTGTCTGTCTCCCCCTCCTCTCCTTCCTGAGAACCTCCCCCCTTGTCCAAGAAAGAAGAAACAGTCCCAATCCTATTTCTTGGTGGGATGGTTCCAGTCGGTTGATCAGGGTGACGTTGGTGGAACTCCCTGATGAGCCGGGAATCAATGATGTGCCGCGGTGGAACCCATGACCTCTCTTCGGGCTCGTACCCCTCCCAGTCCACCAAGTACTGGAGGCCTCTTCCCCGGCGACGGGAACGGAGTAAATAGGTGAGACCGCCATCGATGAATCGAGGAGGTGGTGGGGTGGAGCAGCCGGAACCAGCGGACTCTCCCGAACTGGCTTGATCCTTGAGACGTGGAATGTAGGGTGAATCTGCATGGCAAAAGGTAGCTGGAGTCTCACTGCCACGGGGTTGATGACTTTTAGTACCTGAAATGGCCCAATAAACATAGGCGACAATTTCTTAGACTCCACCCGCAACAGTGTATCCTTAGCCGACAGCCAGACCTTCTGCCCCACCTGGTAGGCAGGCGCCTTGGTGCAGTGGTGGTTGGCCGAAGTGGCATAGTGGTCGGCTGAGCGGAGGATGGTACTCCTGGCCTGGTCCCAGGTCTGGCAACACCGGTGTATGAAGGCCTGGACGGACGGACAGAACACCTCCTTCTCTCGTGCCTGCCAGATCCGACACCTGGCAAGAATCAGCAGAGCGTTTCGGAGCGGCGGCCTGCTTCAGACAAACCTGACGACAGGAGGGACTCCACCCCACAATGGCCCCTGTCGTCCAGTCAATATTGGGGTTGTGGCGGCGAAGCCAGGGGTATCCAAGGATCAGGGGAATCTGGGGAGACCGTAGAATGTGGAACTGAATGGCCTTGTGGTGGTTTCCGGACATTAGCATGTGAACAGGTAAAGGGCCAGGTCCTCATCAATGAGGCTGACGTCGGACCCAGAGTCAATGAAGACCGCTAGGGCCTGTGTGTTCCCGGGTAGTAGCAGCCGGATGACGCTCAGGGGTCTTAAAGTGGGGATCAGTTTTGGGGTTTGGCTCACCGGGACATCCCCTTCTACTGGAGAGCCCTGCCTTTTACTGGACAGCAGGATACGGAATAGCCTGCCTTGCGGCAGTAAAGACGCCGATTACCCCGACAGCGGTGTTCGCGCTACTTTGAGGTGAGACTTGTTTGGCCCACCTGCATGGGTTTGGGACCCCCTGGGAGGTGGCTCTGCTGAGCCGTGATAACCGCTGAATGAACCTGGAGTTAGGGAAATTCTCGGCTCCTCCCCGTTGTCTCTCTCGTCTGGATGCGCCGGTCCAACCGGGAAGTAAATTCAATTAATCCGTCCAGGGAACCGGGCATATCGAAGGACACAAGTTCATCTTTGATATAGTCTGCTAAGGTAAGCGTCACACTGAGCTGCTGAGTTCCAGTTGCTCATGCGCCCTCTGGTACGAAAAGTAATGGCATCATCAACAGTGCCATTGTCTTGGCTCAAACTTAACAGTCCTCCGGTGGCGTCTGAGCACCAACAAAACTGGTCCGAACACTTTCCACAATTCCGTGGAAAATGCTTGGAACGATGAGCAAGAAGGTGCCTGCTGCTCCCACTCAGCTGTTCCCCATAGACAAACCAACTGGAAGAAAGCAGGAGGGTAGTCGAGGCCGGGCAGAGGGTCAGGAAACAGGCAAGGCAGACAGGTCCAAGACAGGCAAGATCAGGAAACGGGCGAAGCAGGGAGGTCGGGGACAGGCAGGGTCGGTACCGGGAGATCTGTGCAGGAAGAAATGCTGGAGAGACTTGCATGACAAAAAATACAATCTGGCCAAGAGGTTCTGTCAGGAGGAGGCTTAAATAGGTGTTTGATTGGGAATTGGCTGCAGCCTGAGCCCAAGGTGAGGTGACGAGGTAGGAGTGGCTGGCAGGTGAGGTGACGAGGTGGGGCAGGTGACAATATATAAGACTTGGCTTTTTAAGAAGAGCTTTTATTACAGCTACTTTAAAGTATTGTGGTACATAGCCAGATAATAGAGACAGGTTGATCATATTTAACAATGAGGTGTTAATTAAGTGTAAAACTTCTTTAAACAGCTTTGTTGGAATCGGGTCAAAGAGACAGGTTGATGGTTTAGAAGAAGAAGACATTTTTGGTTTGTTTGTTGGTTAAGGTTGTTTGGAGAAAAGCAGTCTAGATATATTTCAGGTGTTACAGCTGTTTTTAAGGTTCCGGTGGTTGAAGATAAGTTGGTACCGATTTAAAGGCAAGAGGTGATTAATTTTGTCTTTACTGATTATAATTTTATCATTAAAGAAACTCATGAAGTCGTCACTACTGGACGATATAGAAGGTTTAATAGAGCTGTGGCTCTCTGTCAGCCTGCCTACAGAGCTGAAAATAAACCTTGTTCTTAATTTCATCTATTAATGATGAGTAATAAGCTGCTCTGGAATTTTTTTATGTAGAGGGTTCTTATATGTTAAGATTATCTAACCAGACTAAACGAGATTCTTCCAGCTTGGTGGAACGCCATTTTCTTTCAAGTTTTCTCAAATTTGGTTTTAGTTTGGGGGTTAAGCCACGGAGATTTCTCTGTTTTTATTGTCGTCTTTTTTAGAGGAGCGACAGAGTCGAGTGTCATTCGCAGTGAGGCAGCAGCTCTATCAACAAGATGATTTATTTGGTGAGGGCTAAAGTAAGCTGTCCGAAAGTTATGGTCCGATAAAAGATGATTATGTGGACGGAATAATAAATGTTAAATTTCAATACCATATCCCAGAACAAGGTCCAGGGTTTAAACAGTGAGTTGATTCATGTACATTCTGACTCAACCCAATTGAGTCTAATAAACACAGTATTAAGGCTGTCATTATTGACGTCCGTATGGATATTATAATCCCCTAACTACTTTAAACATATAAAGTAGTTATAAGGAGAGAACTTGATAAAACTCTAATGATTCAGATAAGAATTTAGAATACGGACCAGGAGGGCGGTACACTATAACAAATAAAATTGGCTGTATTGTTTTCCATGTTTCCTAAGATCAAGGCTTTCAAAAGAGTTATACTTTTGTTTAGGATTGATTAACAGGCTTCCTCCTCGGCCTGTGCCTTGAGGAACGTGACTTTACATTATAGGTCATTTAGCAGACGCTCTTATCCAGAGCGACTTACAGTGAACTAACTACAGGGACAGTCCCCTGGAACAACTCGGGGTTAAGTGCCTTGCTCAGGAGCACAATGGTGGCAATGGAACTCACAAACTTCCACTGTTCTGTTTGGAAGCCCGACCACTAGATTATCACCACCCCCTTTTGCCAGTTTGTTTGTCTAATACCTGAGTTGGAAGTGTACTCAGTATTAGATCGGATCATGTTGTATGTCATATTCAGGAGAAAATAAGATACATGAAAGAATAAAATAATAATTTCTTTGGTTAAATTTTTTTATTTGAATAAATAAGTCAGGAAATTATTATCTTCTGTTTATCAGTCAGGTGGCTACAGAATGTTTTATTGTTGGTGCAGGAGGGGAAAACATGACGTTCTATTACTTCTGTAATTGGACCTGTGAATACATGTACTGGAGGATAAAGTTTGTTTGTCAAAGTATTGACACAAAAAAATTGAGTTAGAAGTGTAGAAGTCAGATCTTACCTTAAGTAGATCTGTATTTTAAGACTCATGTACAGTCTGTCCATCAACATTGCTGCCAAGCCATTGTTTTATAGCCAAGCTACAAAATAAGACATTTCAAGTACGTTGTTACTGTTTTCGCCTATTGCTTTTTCATGTGGTGTACAATCTAAAAATGGCCTGTCATTAGGTCAGCTCTGATATTATAGTATTCAAAGTAACAGGAAGGTTAAAAACAAACCAACAGTTTATCCATATAACCAAAATAATCCTTTAACTAGACACTCCAGTTTCTGAACCAGTTTTTGAACCTTGAATGGTGCTTTAGATTACGGTTTTAAAGGTCCAAACTGCTCTTATGGAACTCCAAAACAGGATGAAATTACGACACTTTTTAAGAACCACATTCAGTCTTTTATTGATTTACTATTGTTATATTTTTACAAATATTATTTAAAAAGTCATTGTGGTTCCACTAACATGTATAGTATGCGAGTCAAATTCAGTGTGTGTTGTAACTGAGAATGTTCATCCCTCTTTGGTCTCTCTTTCAGGTCTTTATCTTCCTTCCTCCAACCTTGGCCCTCCACTTTGAAGTGGCCCTCCTCTGCAGCCTGCACAGCGTCTATCCTCTCACATTTACCTGTCTGTTCTCCTTTTAAACATTTTTCCTGCCACAAATTCTCCTCTCCTCTTCTCTGAGCCCTATTTTTTCTCGTCTCTCTGCTTCTCATTCCTCTTTTGACTGCCAAGTTGCCTCACTCTCTACTGCTTCTTTCTTCGACCCTCCACTCCTCTCCCAGTCACTCAATACTTTCAATTTACTCTCTAATCTGCCACTCCATTCATCCTGTGCTCCCCTTCATTATCTCCCCCTATCGTCCTCTGCCTTCTGTCCTCTTCTTGCTGTCGGCTTGTCTGAAGGATGGATTCAAGGATCCTCTTTCCCCATGCACTCAATAGTTCATATACTGTATGCTTTCACTGCTGAATGTGTGTCATATAGACATGTGAGTGATTTTGTGCAGTTCTATGCTTTTTTGTCTGTTGCATGGCTGAACCTTTGCGTGTGCATTCATATAATTGTGTTGAAGACATTTTAGTTAATAACTTCTAAAGTGAAACCGTAATGTTATGTGTGTTATGCTGGGATTGGGACAAAGGTGACAATTTTTTTTGATTTCCTGTTTTTCATGAAATCTTCTCGAGATTACACCTTCAGCAATGTCTTAATGTCTGAAAAATGGTGGAAAGCAATGACAATCATCCCCCTCACATCTGCAGCAACAACAAGTGACAAAGCAACTGGTCCTTTTGGATTTTAGTCATATAGAGCTGATCTCATCAACTTCATAACAGTAGAGAGTGCAACTTCATTAAAATGAGCAGCAATGGCTAATTGAACCCCTTTACCGTATGTTTCTCTTTTATTGTATAAAGCCTAATTTCAGTGTTTTAGTTTCTGACTGATTTCTACCCAAAACTACCAAGAGTAGCATATTTAGTAACATACATGTCCATGCAAATAACCTCTGAGGAATAACAAGAAGCTCATCTAAATAAGCAGAGAAACAATGATGGGGTTGTCTTGGTGGACCAGTGGTTTTGACATCTACCATAAAGGGCACTATTTTAACTGTGCAGGCTCAAAGACAAGTGCAATGAGATAGGTCTTAGGCCACAGACTGTGTGGGCGTCTCCACCTGCTATTTTGGTTCATGTACTGTATGTGCAGCACTGTAAAGTAGAAAAAGGCTGATTGAAGGTGAATATATATTAGAAGTTTGTGAGTAATAAACACACTCTCAGCCAGTCAAATCACTGATCTCACAGCTGAGCCAATCACATGGAAGCATGACAACAACAGCTCATCAAATGAAGAATCAGCTCCTCCAGCCAGGAAATCATGTTGTTGGCTCGATGGAGCAGCGCGATGCGAACACACAGCACCTTAAATCTGCAGCCAGAGGCAGATGGTGTGTTCTGTTTGTGTTTTAACAGTTAATTAGTACAATGATTATCATACTATAATGACAGATGTGTGTGTGTGTGTGTGTGTGTGTGTGTGTGTGTGTGTGTGTGTGT
>CALSCE010010666.1:596578-623605 GCA_943593645.1 Bovichtus variegatus
GACATTAAATCGAATCAACCAATCAAAAACGAGGGTGAAAGTAACAGGGAGATGACAGAACGGAGGAACATTTTAGTTCTTAAGTAAATTCAAAATAAAGTTTGTTTTATGCAGACAGGTAGTGCCCAGAGAACAATGTTCATCTTATTTCTTACGCAGTGATTGGATGAACCATATGTCAATCAAACTCTTGCGAAGCCAGTCAAGAAGAGTGGAAACAGCCTGTCACTGAACAAGCTGCCCGGTAATGACAAAGTGTCCTGAAGGGGATGGGACATGTTCAGATCGCAATCGCAAACCACATCCAGCGTCCCAGCATGCTTTGAGTCAGCTGGTTGACTCCCATGGTTGGTGGCTGTATGGAGGAGGATGCATGCAGACAGCAAACAGTACACATGGTCCTACCTCAGAGAGAGTAGGATCTCCTCAGCCAGACTAGACCGTATTTATGGTTTTAAACATAACTTTAATATTTTTAAAATGTACAGTATAATACCTGCTGTTTTACAGATCATTCCTTGCTCTTATGTAATGTTTTTATTAGAAATGTTTTGCATACTGGCATTTTAATTCAGATTTAACATTTGATAAGAATTTCAGGGAGGTATTTAATTATTTCTGGAGCATTTTTAGACAGAGCAAGGGTGATTTTAGCAGTCTTAGGCAGTGGTGGGACCATGGTAAGATTGAGATAAAAGTTATTTGTCAACAGCACACCCTCAATGTCACACGAGACCAGATTACCAGATCTCTGAAAGACCTGGAGAGTGATATAGTGGAACTAGAGCAAATTAGTGAGTCCACAGGAGATGGAGGATATATTGAAATCGAAATTGAAACCGACCTGCTAGACGTTTAAATACAGGGTGCACTGGTCAGGTCCTGATTTCAAAACGCCACCCGAGATGGATGCTTCCTCTAGATTCTTCTTCCGCCTGGAGAAAAAGAACGGACAAAAGAGGGTAATCCACTCAGTTCTCTCAGACACAGGGCAGGAAATAACGGAACCAAGCCAGATCAGAAGGCGAAGAAGGTTTTAGGTGAAGCAAAAATGGCCATTTATGTCAGGCAAAGACACAGAGGGGCAAGCTAGGACAGTCTGGCTCTGTAACATCAGGGCCATAGTCTGGCTGGAGTTCAGATTTTATAACCAAAACATGTTATTTCGATGTGGCAATGTTATGATCGGTTGAATGGACGAGGATAAAATATTTGTGCCCATGCTTAGAACCGGGCCTGATTACCAGGCGAGAAGCAACAAAATAACACTTCACACAGGTATGAAGTGTGGGAAACAGAGTTCAATGGCAAATGTTCAATTTCCCTCGGAAAAAATAAAGTTCTATCTTATACCCTAAGGCCCTCATAAGTCTGTTGGAATTAAAAAAAACAGACAGTGGTCACTCAAGCATGTGCACAAATGGAAATGGCTGAAAAAGTAGCCTTGTAAAAAAACCAGTATTAAGTAGTAAGTTTTATGACCCCAGTAAACTAGTGAAGATGTCCACGCTGTATTACTACAGCAACATGATAGTAATGGAATGGTTTCCTGTGACATATTCTTCTTGCACTTCTCCTCTGGTGAGACAAATGATGAACAAATAGAAAAGGAGACCCTGGGGGCTGTATTTGGGTGGGAGAAATTCCATCTGTATCTAAGATTAGCTGACAGTGCTAGAGACAGACCATAAATGACTTTGACATTAAAGACATTTTTCAACGTAAAGAAGAGCCTCAGAGATGCTCCATCCTGGCATACAAAATCAATCTGATAATATTGTGTAAGTAATTCAACGCCTCTTGAATCATTTCAATTTCTTTTCATTCTCGCTTTGTCTCCCTCTCCCAACGCCACACACAAAAATGAGTGTAATTCATTTGCCAAACAAGAAACACAAAATAAACAAAGTTAAAGACAAATTTGACTGATAGCATTTTTTCCTGTAGATATCGCGATAACATCTTGTCATAACAATTGTTTTGGCAAAAAGAATCTTTTAGTTATAATCTGATATTGTAACAGCTCTCCTAAGCAAGGAGGATCCTTACTTAGCCATTCTTGTTGACTCAAGATGGTGCTGTGGATGGCTTCCGCTTCTCAAGCTCCTCAAGCCGGGAAATCAGGAACTCGGAAAACAGGAATAACGCTGGAACTCTTGACATAAAGTACGAAGACGAACTGGCAACCAGGGATAGACAATACACAGACTAAATACACCTGGAAGTGGGAAGGGATAACAAGACACAGGTGGAGACACTAACGAACAGAGTGGAGACACTAATGAACAGAGTGGAGACAGGAACTAGAAACAACAGACACAAGAGGGAACCTACAGTTAACAAAATAAAACAGGAAGTACAAACAACACAAAACACCTAACGAACGGGACGGGACCTGATAGTACCCCCCCCTCTAGGGACGCCACCTGACGACCCAGGCAGCTCAGGATGCTGGCGGTGAAAATCCGTGATTAGGGTATGGTCCACAATGTTTTTCGTTGCCACCCACTCTCTCTCCTCTGGACCATACCCTTCCCAATCCACCAGATACTGATAGCCTCTACCCCTCCTTCTGACCCCCAGCAGACGCTTGACTGTGTATACCCCTGCCTCTTGATCTGGGAATAGTGGTGGTTGGTAGCCATACGCACACTGGAAAGGAGACAAACCAGAAGAGGAGACAGGTAGAGTATTGTGAGCATACTCTACCCATATTAGGTGTTTATTCCAGGTAGTAGGGTTCTGGGAGATGAGACATCTTAAGCATGTCTCCAGCTCCTGGTTCATCCTCTCCGACTGACCATTTGACTGAGGATGGTATCCTGAAGTCAGGCTGACCTTGGCCCCCAACAGCCCACAGAACTCCCTCCAGAAATGAGACACGAACTGGGGGCCTCGATCGGATACCACCTCCCTCGGAAAACCATGTATTCTAAAAACCTGTGTGAGGAGTACCTCTGCTGTCTCCTTAGCTGAGGGAAGTTTGGGCAGGCAGATAAAATGGGCCATCTTACTAAATCTGTCAACCACCGTCAGGTTGGTGGATTGGCCCTCCGACAAGGGCAGACCGGTGATGAAGTACTTGTAATGGATGTAGTACACCTGACGGTGGTTGACGGGATGATTTATTGTGTGTGCAAACTGGACATGCCGCCACGTATTCTCTGACCATCCTCTCCATGGATGGCCACCAGAAGCGTTGCGGGATGACGTATAACGTCCTTGAAGCACCAGGATGGCAGGAAATCAGAGAAGTATGGGCCCAGTGGATAACCTGCGAACACAAATGCTCTGGAACAAATAAGCGGTTATCTGGAACCCCCTTAGGAATCTGGATATCCTTGTTGCCCTCCTTACCTCCTCCTCGATTCCCCAGGTTACTGCTCCGATTACTCGAGATGGGGGCAGTACAAACGATGGAAGTCTAGGACTCGGGTCGGGGTCGAAAAGGGGAGATAAGGCGTCAGCCTTGATGTTCTTTGACCCTGGTCGGTAGGTCAGGGTGAATTTGAACCGGGTGAAAAACAAAGCCCATCGGGCCTGTCGGGAATTCAGTCTTCTCGCGGACTAGATGTATTGTAGGTTCTTGTGATCGGTTAGCACCAGGAATGACTGTTCGGCTGCCTCTAGCCAGTGATGCCACTCCTCCAGAGCCACCTTGATGGCGAGCAGTTCTCTGTTCCCGACATCATAATTCCTATCCGCTGGTGACAGCTTCTTGGAGAGGAATGCACATGGGTGCAGCTTGTTGTCCACCGTGGAACGTTGTGACAGAACCGCCCCTAGTCCTATGTCTGACGTGTCATGTTAGGGCATGTAAGGGTGCGGCAACCGTGCTGTAGTTCCTGATGAATCTACGGTGGAAGGTGAAAACCCCAGAAGCCTCTGGACCAATTTCCGATTAGTGGGGGTAGGCCACTGGGTGAAAGCACTGACCTTCTCCTTATCCATCTGGATATTGTCCTCCGAGATGATGAAGCCCAAGAAAGAGACGGTCTTTACATGGAATTCACATTTCTCTGCTTTCACAAAAAGCAGGTTGTTCAGCAGCTTCCTTAGTAATTGGTTGACGTGTTGAATGTGAGTCTCCTCATTGGGTGAGAAGATGAGGATGTCGTCCAAGTACACAAACACAAAACGATTAAGCATGTCCTGGAGAACGTCGTTGACCAGTGCCTGGAAAACAGCCGGGGTGTTGGTCAACCCAAACGGCATGACCAGATACTCATAGTGACCACAGGGAGTATTGAATGCTGTCTTCCACTCGTCCCCCTCCCTTATCCTCACCAAATGATACGCATTGCGCAAGTCCAGTTTGGTGAATATCTTGGCTCCCTTTTAATAGTTCAAATGCCGAAGATATGAGTGGGAGGGGGTACCGATTCTTTATCGTGATCTTATTCAGACCACGGTAATCGATGCAGGGTCGGAGAGTCTTGTCCTTCTTCTCCACAAAGAAGAACCCTGCTCCAGCAGGTGAAGAAGAAGGACGAATTATCCCAGCCGCCAAGGCTCCTTCTATGTATTCCCTCATGGTCTCCCTTTCAGGGGCGGACAGGGAACACAAATGCCCCTTAGGGGGAGTAGCCCCTGGTAGGAGGTCAACCGGACAATCATACTCCCGATAAGGCGGTAAGGCTGTGGCCCGAGTCTTATTAAAGACTTCCTTAAGCCTTGTCCATCTCCGGAAAGTCCCTCTCCGGGCTCTCCCTCTCGAATGAGGTGATCCCTAGATCACACCTCTGGCTGGCTGGAAAACACGTGGTGGAACACGTCTGGTGCCAGCCCAGTATCTCTCCGCTGATCCAGTCAATGTGGGGGTTGTGCTGGACAAGCCATGGGAATCCCAAAACTAGCGGGTGTGAAGGAGAGTTAAACACATGGAAGCTTATCCTCTCCGAATGTCCGTCTGTCATGACTAGCTGTACAGGGTGAATGATGTGGGAGACCTGACAAAGTAGTCGATCATCCAGGGCCATGGCCTCCAATACATCGGGTAGCGGGTCTAAGTCCAAACCCATGCTCCTTGCCAATCCCTCATCCATGAAGCTCCGGAGTCCATCAGAGCAGGACGACTAAGGGATCCTCCTGGCGAGATGAGTCTGGCTGGTGTCAAGATGCGAGAGGGTCTTCTCTTGGAGAGAGTTCGGGTCACCAGTGCCCTCTTTACTGGCGAGTGGTCCTTTAGTGGGCATCTAGCCACGAAATGTCCTAACTCGGAGCAATAGATGCAGCGGCCTTCCCTCATCCGGCGTTGCCTCTCTGTCGGAGACAGCCCAGTGCGTCCCACCTGCATTGGTTCCTCTGGTCCGGTCACTGACGCATCGAAGGAGCTCCGTCCCCGGGGTCTCACTGAACCTTGATTGAGAACAGGCCGTCTGTCATCTCTACGGGTTGCGGTTGCTGACAGTTTCTGTTCCCGTTCTCTCTCACGGAGGCGGTTGTCGATCCGGATGGACATGGCGATGAGGGAATCTAAAGCAGACGGCAGTTCCAATGGTGCCAATTGGTCCTTGATGCGGTCCGATAGTCCACCAATGAAAGCGTAGAATAACGTCTGCTCATTCCAACCGCTGTCGGCTGCCAATGTCCGAAACTCCACAGCGTAATCAGAGGCCTGCCGGTTACCCTGTTGCAGACTAGTGAGAGCGCAGGTCGCCTCTCGCCCGGAGCAGTTTGATCGAAAATCCTCCTTAATGTCTCAGTGAAGGTCCTCAACTATTGACAAATGGGTGCCTCTCTGGCCCATTCCGCCGTTGCCCATGCTTCAGCCCGTCCGGACAAGTACGAGATTACATACGCTACCTTGGACCGCTCTGTCGGGAAACAGGCGGCCTGAAGCTCAAAATGTAGGTCAAACTGCATTACGAACGCTCTGCAATTCTCCAAAATCCCCAGAAAACCGTTCATGACGGGAGAGATGAATCATAGAACTCGGGATGACCACTGGGGAGGCTGCTGCTAATAGCCCCGTAGTGCTAGGCTCTCGTGGTGTAGAAATCGAAGGAAGTGCTGTTTGGAGGTGTGTACCCAGCTGTTGGAGCTGTCTATTCAGCTGCTCCACTTGACGACTGGTGGTATTCTGGAACACCGTCTGACCGTCCGTCAGGGATCGAACTCCTATGCATATAGCTGACAGCTGCTCCTCCAGAGCGTGGAGGCGAGTGCCCTGTGCGCCGATCGCTGAACGAACAGTCTCCGAGTAGGCTGAGTCCATGTTAATGGCCAGTTCGTACTGTAACGGTTCGACCAGTACACACGGAGAGAGGGACTCATTAGCACGACTCAGAGACAGAACGATGATGATGATGATAATATACTTTACTGGATAAAGTAGACATACAACAAGACATACACACATGCAGGGGAAATCCAAGGGCAGAGTCGGGTCACAGAAACAAGGTCGATGCACAGGTAGGTCGTCAGCGTAGCGGAACAACAGGTAGGGATCAGGCGAAGACGGAGTCAGGTCACGGAAACAGGGTCGAGGAAGCCGGGGAATCAGGAACTCAGAAAACAGGAATAACGCTGGAACTCTTGACATAAAGTACGAAGACGAACTGGCAACCAGGGATAGACAATACACAGACTAAATACACCTGGAAGTGGGAGGGGATAACAAGACACAGGTGGAGACACTAATGAACAGAGTGGAGACACTAATAAACAGAGTGGAGACAGGAACTAGAAACAACAGACACAAGAGGGAACATACAGTTAACAAAATAAAACAGGAAGTACAAACAACACAAAACACCTAACGAACGGGACGGGACCTGATAGCAATGGGGAATATCCATGGCTACTTGCTGCTGCTTCACCTGGGGAGGGTAGGAAAAAGCGGGGGTCCCAGGTTGGAGTTCTAGACAGACTCAGGAAACGTGAAAACTGCCCTCCACTATCAAGTATTCTTCTGACAAATGTCTAATCCCTGGATAATAAACTGGATGAACTCCGAAGAAGGATGCCATTTTAACAGGACATTAAGAACTGTAACGTTATGGTTTTCACAGAGACTTGGCTTGACCCTATGATCCCGGACACTGTCACAGAGACTTGGCTTGACCCTACGATCCCGGACATCGCCACAGAGACTTGGCTTGAACCTACGATCCCGGACACCCCCATTGCTCCACATGGATTCTCCATTTATCGACAGGACCGGACAATAAACTCTGTGAAAAGTAAGGGAGGAGGTGTCTGCTTCATGTTCAACAACATGTGGTGCTCAGATGTGGAGATAATTTATTCGGACTGCTCTCCCAACTTGGAGCACCTTATGATCGGATGCTGGCCTTTTTATCTGCAGAGGGAGGCTGCTTTTATTGTGGCTGGGGATTTTAACAGCACTAACGTGAAGAAAGTCCTGCCAAGATACTATCAGCACATCAGCTGCACAAAAGCACGGGCTATCACGCACAGTGGTGGTGATTTAAATGAGTACAGGAATTCCAGGTACACGCTCCAGAGAGCTATGAGCAGTGCAAAAAGACAATATAGAGACAAAGTGCAGTCTGACTATAAGGGCTCCAACGCTAGAAACATGTGGTCCGGACTGAAAACAATAACAGACTATAAAAGGTCAACAAGCAGTGCTGAGGAAGTGTCTGCATCTCTCCCAGATGAACTGATCACTTTGTATGCAGGTTTTGAGAGCTCCTCAGCTGTGGAGGTACAGAAGGCTCAGAATCCTTTCCCATTGTTTTTAACCAGAACAGATGTGTGCAAATCGTTCAACCCACACAGGGCTCCTGGACCTGACGGCCTCCCTGGCCGTGCTCTACATCACCCCCTCCCTCCTTGATTCACTCGATCCTCTGCAGTTTGCTTGCAGATCAAACAGGTCAAATCAAGTTCATTTATATAGCCCAATATCACAAATTATACATTTGTCTCAGTGGACTAGACTGTACAGGATACGACCCCCTCTGTCCTTAGACCCTCGCACCGCACAAGGAAAAACTCCCTCAAAGAAACCCCACAATTAAGGGGGGAAAAATGGAAGAAACCTCAGGGAGAGCAACTGAGGAGGGATCCCTCTGCGAGGACGGACAGACGTGCAATAGATGACGTGTACAGAATAAACAACATAGTAAAAAATACAACATAGACAATCCAGGTCCATAGACGACAGCATCGCCCTCACCTTCTACACTGCCCTCTTCTACCTGGATCAACACATATGTTAGAATGCTGTTCATTTACTACAGTTCAGCATTAAACACCATTATGCACTCCAAGCTCATCATTAAGATCAGGGACCTCGGGCTCACCAGCGCCTTCTGTGACTGGATCCTGAACCTCCTGACAGGCAGACCCTAGGCAGTGAGGGTGGGAAATATCGCGTCCTTCACCCTGATCCTCAACACCATAGCCCCTCAGGGCTGCATGCTCAGCCCTCTCCTCTACTTTCTGTTCAGACACGACTCCATGGTCACACACAGCTCCAACACCATCAAGTTTGATCACCGACGACGAGACAGCGTATAGAGAGGATGTGCCAGGTTGGGAGGCAAACTGTAGTGGGTCCATTGATGGTCTCACAAGGTGCCGAAGACATCCAAGGACCAACCTCTCCAGGGTCTTCATCAGCTGCGATGTCAGTGCCACTGGCCTGTAGCTGTTGAAGTCCTTGGGACGAGGGGTCTTTGGCACAGGTACCACACAAGATGTTTTCCACAGCTGTGGTACCCTCCCTTGTTTCAGGCTCAGGTTGAAGAGTAGCTCCACTATCCCACACAGCTGGTCTGCACAGGATTTGAGGAGCCTTGAGCTGATGCCATCTGGACCCGCAGCCTTTCTCACTTTACACCTCTTGAGCTCCCTCCTCACTTGATTCGTTGTGAGGGACAAAATGCAGGTAGCAGGTGGGGGGGGCTGTAGCAGGAGACAGAGTGGGTGAGTAGGGTGACTGGGAGTGAGAGCTATGGGTTGAGGTAGGAGGGTGGATGGAGGTGGAGATGGGGGCGGTAACAGGGTCGTATCCTGGCAATACAGACAATGGGGGTTGCAGCAGGTCTGAGTACAGAACCTTGTGGGACTCCATGACTGACTTTGGTTTGCATGGAGGATTCATCATTAACATGTACAAACTGAGTTCGCTCAGATAAAAAAGGATCTAAACCAGCTCAGTGTGGTTCCTGCTATGCCAGTGAAATGTTTTAGTCTCTGAGGTAGAAAGCAGTGTCAAAAGCAGCAATGAGGCCTAAGAAGACAAGAACAGAGACAAGTCCTTTGTCTGGTGAAAATTACCAATGACCTTCTATTGGCATCAGAGCTGTCTGTGCTATGATGAATTCTAAATCCAGATTGAAAAACCTCAAATAAAGTATTGTTATGGAAAAAAATCCCACAACTGTTTTGCGACTGCTTTCTCAAGTATTTTAGTGAGAAATGGAAGGTTAGATATCGGCCTATAGATGGCTAAAACCTCTGGATCAAGAGTGGGATTTTTCAGAAGAGGTTTTATTATGGCTACTTTAAAGGATTCAGGTACATAGCCAATAATAGAGACAGATTTATCAGATTTAATAACGAGGTGTTAATTAAGAGTACAATTTCTTTAAGCAGCTTAGTTGGAATTGGGTCTAAGAGACAGGTTGATGGTTTGACGAAATTGTTGAATTTAGTTGGTTAACCCTCCTGTTGTGTTCGGGTCAAATCTGACCGATTTACTACTTTCATCAATCATAAATATTGTGTTTTACATTTGATTGCTTCAAGGCCTTATGATATCCTCCACAGTAGGCATTTGAACATACAACATTTATGATCACCACTTTCATTGAATTTTGAGTGGTTTAGTCAACTTTGTTACATCTATGGTGTTCCCGGTCAAAATTGACCTCCATAAGAAATTAATGGGTAATGGCTATATTATGATCATCCATCAGATAGTGTACACACACACACACACACACACACACACACACACACACACACACACACTGAACAATTAGGTGTCTTTCCCGCGCTTATGTGCCTATTCCCTCACGTGAACCACACCTGGCAGACTAAATGTATCATAACATGTATAAAGTTTTCCACATTTCAGACTGTCAATCAGGTGTCATTTATGGGAACCTGTCTCTTTCCCGCGCTCATGTGCCTACCCCCCCCCACGTGAAGCACACCTTCCAGACTAAACAATGTATCATGTCTTCTACAAAACTAAAAAATGTTTTCATATCTTCTCACAGACCCCCTATATATAGCTTTTATTTGTGATTTGCTCTCATTTTACTCTGTGAGCACAATGAATAGGCAACCGATTAGGCGATTATCTGTCAGAGAGGTTCTTGACCAAATTTTTTAACCAGTTGAAGTTGACCCGGAAAAAGAGGAGGATGTCCCTGAAATGGAAGAAAACATCGATCCTGATTTCGATCAAGACTTTTATCTTTTCAAGACTGACCAGTCAACAGATGGCGAGGAAGAGGCCCCTGAGGAAGAGGCCCCTGGGGATAAGGCACCTGAAGAACAGGCACCTGAGGTGACATTCTAGTCCAAGGGTGGCAACTTGCTCTGGTATTCATCCTCCCAGGACAGAGGAGGCAGAGCGAGAGTGGAAAACATTGTAAGGATGACGCCAGCGTCAACACGGTGCAACATCTTGTGTGGATGACATCAAGTCCAGCTTCCAACTCTTTTTAACAAAGTCTATTGAGGAAATTATACTGAAAATGACAAACCTGGAGGGGAGGCGGGGGATCAATAAAGACCCCCATTACCCCGGCAACAAACTGTTCTGGTACCCTAGCATCCGGGTCAAGACCACCAGACTCAGGGACATTTTTATCCCACAGAACACCAGAACTCCTGAACTCTGAAGTGACTACTTTCATAGGTTTATAGTACACACCTGTGTTTATTCTACATATCCACATATATTTATATATTATTACAGTATACAATCTACAGTATTTAAAAGTCTGTTTTATCTTATATCTATTTTATATGTTTATATTCTACTTATAATGGTAGTAAAAGGCAGGAATGTCTCTTGCACTATTTTATAATGTTATTACTTTATTAAATGTTATGTCTTAAGTATACTGTATGTTGCATTGTTGAAGGAGCCTGGGACTTAAGATTGCCATGAACTACCCTGTAGCTTTTGTATATGACAATAAAGCCTTTGAATCCTTAACTATAGAGCGGCACTGTGTGAGAGTGTGTGAGGTCCCCAGCAGAACTACTGATGAACAGGAAACTGCACACTTATCTTCCATCAACAGAAAATCTACAGGGAGGTGCCACAAAGTGGAGACCATGAAGAAGAAATATTGGACAAGAGAGAGAAGGAACTATGACAAGTCTGCTAGACCGCTGCCAGGACTAGCAGAGTGAGAAGCGGGTGAATGGTTAATAATTTATTTCTGATCTATCTATTACAAACAATTCCTTAAAATGTTTAAAAATCCATTGGTAATAATTTACAAATACTTAATATAGTGTATTAAATGTTATAATATGTGCAACAATAAAGTGATAATAAATATTTACTAATGTTACCAGGATGTAATTGTTGCCCTCTCTTATGAGCTATAATACAAAATAAATATAAACTAATATATCATATTACACAAACCAATGATAAAATACATTAACTAAATTATAGCATTAACTATAATAAGAAAACATTATTAAATATTATTTCATTGTGTGTTAACAGTAAAAAAAACGTAACTAAAATTTGAAAATAACTATCAATTTACCGTTTATTAATGATGAAGTGCCACAGTGCCATGTCCACTCAGTTTCTCTAACTGGATCGGAAAATCAATGGAGCAAAAGTTCTATTACTGATATCTATAGGCCCGCCCAAACATTATTATTGGGGGTTGTTGTATATATTCTGCTTTTATTGTATAGTAAATTGTTATATGTAAAATCATATCATGGTTGTCAGGCTGTTCTGTTCTTTTGTGTTGTCATCATGCCCGTGTTTGGATACGCCTATTAGTGCGTGCATCCTGTGCGCACGTTTTCTTATGTTTCAGTCACCTCCGGGGATAGTGGGGGTCACCAGTCTCTGGCACTGTTATTATAGGGGTCGTTTGCTGAAAAGTTTGGGAACCCCTGGTCTAGATGACCGGACATGGGGTTATCATGAGCCGCCTGGAAAATCATTTCCCAACATCTTTTTCATCAACAACTGGATACTTTCCTCTCCTGTCTGCGTGTCACGGCTGACACGATACAACCTCTCCCTAATCACAGTAAAGTGTGTGTGGGTGAATGCTGCGTTCAGGTGTAGTGGTGAGCCTTCGATACTCACCACCTGATCGAAAGCATGAGGGAGAGTCTCATCCTGAGACAATTTGAGGGGGAAGTCCTCCATAGGACGCAACGGCGTGGACAGGAGGGCTTCAGCACGAGCCTCCCCCGGCCCCGCCCTCCCTTCGACGGTGCCCACCGTCTCCGTCTCCCCATTGAACACAGCACACAACTCACATTTCCCTAATACATGTGAATGCACCCCATAGCCTCCCCCGCTAGTCTAGCAAACCCCAGCCAGTTTGTTACCAAAATCAGGGGGTGCTGTTAGAAATTAAAAATGTATACCTTGCTGCCTTGACGTTTGAATGTAACTGTGTGATGAATAAATATAACCAATGTGATTAAGCTAAATACGCACATATGAAATGTACACTGAGACAAGGAAGACAATCACTTATCCCAGATAGCTATTAGGCTCTGATGGATAAGATATATGTAACCTTTAGTCAAGTGTTGAAGGATTTAGCTGCTATGACTATAAAATTAGTGGATGGGTGCATCACAGAGTGACGCCTAAACAGAGAAGGCCGATAACAGAAAACACCCAGAGAGAACAGATAAGGTAGCCTGCGCAGAAAGGAGTTAGGTGAAGGTCAGGTACCAATTGTAGAAGAATTGGGCAAACGTAGCCTGCCACGTGTAATAGCACCCAAGGAGTCGTCGCTGATTGGATGATCGTGATGCCAAGAGGCTTTGGACAAAGCTTGTGCACCAACTAAGGAAGCTAAGTCTAAACCACAGACTTCCTGGCATAATAATGAGATACGCCATAAGAGGCCACGCCTACCACTGTATAAATTGTATCTGCAACAGAAGCTCGGGGCTCTCAAGATGTGGATGGTGGTTATAGAGTAACAGCAATCCGCTGACTATGACTTCCTGATACACTTGGAGTCCTTGGCCAAGCTGTCATTCACCAGGTTTTAATAAACTGAGTTGCAAATCTACTCATAGTCAAGTCTCCTCATTCGAAATCAACGAACTCGCAACAGTGCGTAAAGGGAGTATTAACTCCAGCCCTAACTCCATGGACACACCTTACCCTCATTTCCCAAACCTGAACAAAGTGCTTTGATTGTCCTAAACATAACGTTCTTAATTAGGCTTTATGATGTCATGAGCAGATATTGTAGGAAAAAATACATCAGATATATGTTCAGTATGAACATTTTCCACTTTTGCTGATACAGATTCATTATATTGATTAAAAGGATAGTCCAATCAACATTACATTTCTTTCAAGTTTAGAATTGCTGTTGCAAATTAGTAGTATATAAACCTATTTTTTAAGAAACAGAGTTGTATTTTTGAGTTGAGTTGAGTTAGTATTTTAGTATATTAGTAAATTAGTATTTCCATTCATTCTCGATCACAGAGCAAATAAGAGTGCTCAAACCAAAGCTATCTCAAAAGATAAGTCCTTGTTTGAAAATGTTTTATATCAAAGCGGTAAAATGTTGAACATCAGCAGCAATTATCAGTATGGGCCAGGATTAATGTAAAAATATCAGAGTGTGTATTGGCCGTGAAAGCGCATATTGAAGGACCCTGCAATGTGTGTTTAGAGAGCGAGATGGGAGTATACTTGTGTGTCCATGCATGCGTGAGTGGACTGTCAGTAGTCACAGCAGTGCCAGTACTTCATATTCATGTCTTTTTCTCTCCCTCTGTCTCTTCATCTCTCTTTCTTTCTTTCTCCCTACGTCTCTCTCACCTGTTCATTTGTCGCTGCTTGACAGTTCTCATTATTGCCTTGGCACTAGCTCAGCATGTCCTGCCAAAGCAAGACACTGAAATGGAATTTGAGAAAGAGGGAGTGTGTGGGAGATTGTAAATGAAGAAAGGGAGGAAGATGCTGATCTCTCTCTCTCTCTCTCTCTCTCTCTCTCTCTCTCTCTCTCTCTCTACAAAGAAACAGGGGTAGAGCGAGGTATGCTGCAGCATAATTAAAAGTACTTAACTTTCGCCAGAATGACAATGAAGAAGCACCAACAACACTGACAAAGGTATTAACATGGACACTTATACCTCTACATAGACAAACAGCCACACTGACAAGCCCAAACCACAGAGCATCAAGAGGGCCACAGTGTACACGCTGCAGTTCTACTCAAACACGACAGAAGCACAGGACTTTAGAGTAACTAAAGGTGACTACTCTGAAACTGCCAGACATCAAGGTTACCACGACTGAAGGCACTGACTTCCATTTACTTATTTATTTATTGTGACGTACTATTCCAGGGATTGTCTGTTCTTGTAGTTGATGTTTCTGTCAATGGCTGACTCACTTCTTTTTCTGCTCCGGCATGATAGTGACTTTTCATTTGATTATTTTATTTCAAGCAACCAAAACTCAATGAGTTGTTGTAATGTTCATTACACCCAGAAATAAAAGTTCCTTTTTTGAGTGTGAAGGTGAAGGTGCTCACTGAATTTCATGCCAGTTTATCGATAGAGAAAAAGTTTTTGCATGTTAGGTGACTAAAGGTATATGCTGGACCTACTGTACTGTCCATGTTTATTTGTCACACACAGCCCAACTGTTTGGTGAAACTGTTTGTCTTCAGGTCAGCCTCTGACTTATTTCAAAACTCACAGTTCTTTGTTATCTTCCTCCAGTTGCTCTTCTTTAATCTCTTGTTCCAGTAAGTTTATAAAGTCCATTTCAAAAAGTAAAGGCGGAAATCACAAACCACTTTGCTATTTCAAATCATTACGTTTAATTTAGTTCAAAGATTCATAGTCACTATTCAAATGCACTTCAGTACGTACTGTAAGTAGACCATGTCTGGCCGGAGTGTTGTAGTCATGTTGTCTGGCAGAAACACATTTTCCTAAACAGCCTGCAGAATACTTGCATCCTTTAATGTTATCTTGTTCTCTGGAGGTTGGCCTGCTATTACAAATGGTGTGGATAATTACTGCCAATGTTTGTGGGCAAGCGTTTGTGGTGGTTCACCTCTGTTCCATGATTGATGCCAGCTATCTGAGAACTTGGTTATGCCCCCAAGGGTAACGCCATTGGGCGAGGCTCGTAGTGCATCCTATTGAAATGTGCCTTAGTTATGCAAATGTTTGGCAAAAGGAGCATGCATGGTCTTCTCCGACCATTGCTTCATGTTCTGGGGTTTGGGTAGTCAATATGCCAGATGTCACGTCAGCTGAGTTTCACTGTTTTCCAGGCTCGACCAGTTAGTGTGTTGTCCCTGCTTGGCTATTGAGACAGCCTTGGCATGTCACTCAGCCTCCTCCTGTCTTCCTACCTCCTCTACCATAAGCGGTCTCTTCTGCTCTGATGTTGCCTTGTGCTATTGAGAAGTTTTTGGGACGAGGCCGAGACAGGCTCTCCCATGTTGGATTTGGCCAACCACATCCCTGAAATGAAGAGCAGACTAAGGACTCTGAACTGCTTCAGATGGGGTCCACTTCCTCCCTGTTGCCACTTGGGGGATGCTGTTCGATTAATAGTATCTTCAGATTCAGTAGAGGTCATGACCGACCTGCAATGGGTAGTTTCAATTTCTGTACAGTCCAACAGGACTCAAGCCTTGTGGAAGTTCAAGCATATGTTTCACATGTCTGCTGATCTCTCTTTCCAGCTTTTCCATTTTGCTGATAGGGATTTCATACACAGTTAACGGCCACATGAGTTTTGGTTTTATGCCAAACCGGAAGCACCAGAGCTTGAGTTTTCCTGGCAGCAAGGTCTTGTTGATGCAAGCTATGGTGCAGGGGAAAGTTGTCGCCAGTGTTGTTATATCTTCTATATAGGCTCATATAGTTGGTAAATGCTGACAAAACTGTAACCGTCAGTCCTCACAATCACAACCCATTTTGAGGCACTGATAATGAGCGCCGTTGCCATAGTGAAGGGTCAATGGGGAGATGGTGCATTCCGCAATGATGCCTACTTCCAATGATTGCAAAGCTGTAGTGAATTCTGAGGTTGTGAGACAAAATTACAGTTCCTGGAAGTAGTGTTTTACCAGATTTGTTAATGTTGCAGGCACCTGAAATAATTCAAAAGCAGTCCACTGTAGGGAATGAAAGACTGATCCATAGGCGTTGGCTAGGTTGAGGAACAAGACATGCAGATCCTTTCCTTCTTTCCTAGCAGTCTGCATTTGATGCCATATGACATTGGTATGATCAAGGTGTCCAGAGAAGCTTGATATTCCACCCTTTTGGATTGACGTATCTATAAAATGGTTTTGCTTCGGATACTTTTTTAGTCTTGCCGCAACACACTGAAAAAGATCTTGCCTTCTATGTTTAGAAGGTTTCTTTGGTGAAACTGTGGGATGGTGGACAACTTATTTCGGCCCCAAAGTGCCACTAAAGGTCAGGGAGTCATCAAAATGACATCTTCAAGGAACAATAAATATTTATATCAAATTTCATTCTTACCAGTAGCTGTGCAGATATCTTGGTCTGGTCCAAAGACTCCTGCTGCTAGCAGGGCAACAACACACAGAACTGTGACTACTCCTTATGAAAGACGCAATAGAATAGAGCATGAAACAGAATATGACATTTAAAAACATTGACAATTCCTATAGATAATACTCCAATATTTGGATAATAAAAAGAAATCTATGAATTAAAATGTATAAAATGGTGTGAATTTTAACATTCACAGCAGTGCCAGCTGAGACACAATGACAATGCAAGACACAAGATGACTCAAACAAAAATATTTCTTCAATAACATGAAGCCCGTGTGTGTGTGTGTGTGTGCGTGTGCGTGTGTGTGTGTGCGTGTATGTGTGCGTGTGTGTGTGTGTGTGTGTGATGGCTCACACAAACACGGGAAGAGGCTGTATTGATTATGATGAGTCCTTTGTCTCTGATCAATAATTTAATAACCTGAAAGGATAAAGACTTTTAATGGAATCCAAATGTCATGGTGTGTGTATGTGTGTGTAAACCTGTAGTGTTTACTCCATCATCTCAATCTTTACTGATTATACACACACACACACGCATGCACACACAGACACACACACACACACACACAGAGAAGAGCTTGGACATATGACAGGATTGAACAGCAGGGGAGCTGCTCATGAACCCTTTTTTCTCTGTTGTTTAATTCTTTGATAGTGTTCCTCTATTTCAGTTTTTCTCTTGTTCTTGCTTTCTCTCTCTCTCTCTCTCTCACAGACACAGACACACACATATATTGTCCCTCCGTCTTATCTCTTGCTGAGCTTTTCTCTTGTCTCGTCTGTTGTCCTGCTGGTTTCCCTATTGGCCAGGCCTCTTGCTATCACATCAAAACAAAGCCGAGACGATGGTTCCAGTTCACAGTCCAGGTAGAAAAAATAAATCACATGTCAGGCCAGTGGACTGGATGTAAGAATCTAAAAGAATTGGGAGCTTTCATTTCATGAGAGACAAAGAAAAAATGGAGGCTGTGGGATTTCCCAATTAAAAAAATAAAAAATACCTAATACCTATATGGTAAGAGGGTGATCATTTATTCACGGCAGACTTTCACAATATTTACCATAAATTTCCTCAGGCATTCAACCAAGTTAGTTCAGGTGCAGAAGAGCAAGGGGGCCTCGGGCTATTCTTAGATCAGGCAAGAGGCAAGACGGCTACACGCTGCCTAATTTGCTAGCTGGGTGGACTCGCTTTCCTCTGAGGGGCTGAAAACTAAATCAAAAGTGCAATGAAAAACTCCAAACCCTGCATTCACTGCATTGGTAATTCTTAATAGGTGCAATGTGTTTAATTACATTCTATTTTTGTATTCCGTCGAATTTCATTTCCAGCCTTTCGGTCAAATCGTATCAGTTACATGACAAAAAGCACTGGAGGCTCGGCCCATATTTGTATGCAACAGGTTCAATTTAAAGGTCCCACACTGTTTTCTTTTGAGATATTGTATACTAGACATCGGACATTTTAGAATAAGTATGGATGAATAATTGTTGGCCTCTTTAATCCAATTTATATCAGTTTTAACTTTGTGTCCAGTACAGAAATAGGTCACATTTTTGCGAGCTCACCCAGAACAAGCCCCAGCCCGACAGTCACAGCGGGCAGCTGGACCTGTGTAACGGCAGCAAGAGAGAGTCTGCAGCTCCCGGTGCTGTGGCTGAACTCCAGCTAACTGCTAACTGAAGCTACACCGTTTCCCGGGGCTGCCGACACTCAAAGAAACAGCCTCCTGGCAGTTGTGAGGACAGAGAGAGGTGGTGCAGGTGTTTTTCTCATTTGCCAATTTGAATGTTGTCCAATAAACAAACTATAAAACAGACGCCGAACATGGCTGTAATATTTACAAGAGAGTCAGGCAGCTGTTCTTTTTCTCCCTCTGTACTGAGGCGGACTGGAGCTACACTGACTCACTATCACCTCTAGAGGAACAAGTGGTATTACACACTGGACGGAGCGGGGCTAGCTGTTAGCATGCCAACTTCAGTAGATATCTCTGCAACACAATACATAAACATCTTTAACATAACATCAACACTGTTACCTCTTCACATTCTGCTGATAATGTTAGTTATTGTTTTAATGTTTTAAGTTAAAATCCTGTCATATCTTACACGTTGAATCTTTAACATGTAATGAACCTATCTCTGCACTAGACATACATCTTATATTAATTTCTTCTGACGTGACACTGGGTTGGAAGGCAAATGGTCAAGTTTACTAAATACAACTATAAATATTCTTTCCTTTGGTGTGCAGTTCTTTTAACGTCAATCTGCATGTGAGATTTTGATATACAGCATCATGTCATGGGTGAAAGTATTGTTCAATCGGAATTGCACCAAAGCGCCAGTCAATATTTTTATATTAATAATGGATGCCTGTAATTCTTCAGATTCATCAGGTATGCTATCAGGACCATATCCAATTGTAATCAATGTGCTGGTTTTCTTCGGGAAACTGATTAGAGTAAAAGGTCCTGTTTAGACTGGGTATTAACATGCGTAACATGTGATCCGAGTACAAGTGGACAGCTCTAAGTACAGGTGTGAATGCACTGAAGACGCATTGAGGATGCATTGAGATCGGGATGCTCAGACCACATTTGAGTGATCAGATCTCAATGCGTCCTCAATGCGTCTGGAGTGCAGTGCCATTTCTGTATTTTTAAACATTAATATTTTGGAAGTATGTCTCACGTCACAGAAACCACAGAGAGTGAAAGTGAGTTTTGGATGTTATTTTCATACAATGTATGCATGTTCCGAGGCTCTGCACAGATCTGACTGCACCTGCATGCTCTCCTCCCCAGCACTCCGGAGCTCTGCGCGCCGGGGTTGCTTGACAAAGGCAGCAGTGTCGGCGGCATGAAGGTTCCCGGGGGACCGTCGATAAACAATAACCTTTTATTTTTAGATGAACAAAATGTAACCGAAAATCCTGAACATATTACACACAAAGGTTGGTCACTCAAGATGCATGTGGAGATTCTGATGCCAAGTGTGAACTAACGTACTTAGAGCCGTCCACTTGTGATCAGATCAAAAGACACATGTTAATTCCAGGTCTGAACTAGGCCCACGAGAAAATCTGATTTCTAGTACCAGGGCTTCTTCACAACTGGGCCTGTCTTCACTTTGTCTTGAACAAAGGCTATGAATGTATGTAATGGATGTGAATACAGGCTTGTGGCACTGCAGGCCAAGCTGGGCACAATGAAATAAACTGCTGCTGAAAACACAAATTATTGTCATCGTCTATTGTTGGAGCTATCTCTATGGACACTTCTGTCCGTCTGTCTGTTTGTCTGTAATACTTCCAATACTTTCAATGCCAATTCTCCACTGCTGCTCTTTTTCATCTCTGCCTGTCTGTCTGTTTGGTGCTTGTGATGTCAGAGCTCACCATGCCTCCTAGCTTGTAGAGTTTAATTTTGAGACGGAAAATTATGCAATTGAAAGCAAGTAAATAAACCGGTTATATACATTATCTGCTCTCTATTTTACTTCCTTCCTTCCGTCCCTCTCTGTTTTGATTGCATACACACTGGAACAAAGCATGCTGAGACATAAACTGTATGCCTCAGCTTTCCACAGAGCATCGTAAAATGAAATACAGACAGGAGGAGGAGATGGGAGAGTGTGAAAGATAGAGAGGCTCTTAGGTGAATTGTTTTGTTGGATTAATGTTGAGGATAAATAAAGAGCAATCTGAGGTGTCTGTGAGCTCTATCACTCCACTGCCCTAATGAAATCACCCAGCTCTTCCTATTTCACTCAGCTACACAATCTGATAAAGACCTCTTCCAAATATGGATACACACGCATAAGCACACACATTCATATGTGCGAGGCAGCACAACTGGGTTGATGCATACACACTCATTCACACATCAAATATAGAGACATATGGCCTTGAAAGAGGATGAAGGGGAGGGAAGAAAAGGAGGAGGGAGGAGGCTCAGAGGAACTGAGTGATGGGTTGATGTCCCAGGAAAACACATATGGACCCATCGTGCAAACAAAACCTGTATACCAACTCCCTTGTGATGTGTCTACCCTTCCTGCATGATTACAACTGTGCTGAGAGCTTACAATAATAGCCCTACTATTCTCATAGACAAGTACTGTAAAAAAAATCAGTTTGAGTGCCATTATTTGTTGCTAGTCAAGCAGAAAAGAAGTCTTTACTTTTGATTTTACTATGTCACATCATGGTAAATTTGGAAAAGACAAGAGAACATTGTTTTCCCTTTAACTATAGTGTCTTGACCTCAGACATGTAATAGGCCCACTCCTGAAACTGCAAGAAAATAACCAACAAGACTACCACTGCATCTGCAGTTCTGGTGCCTGAAGGTGAAGCTCTCCATTTACCAAAATGGTCCAACCCTCACCTCACCTCAAAAGCAGTTACTTGAGGTGTTTCAGGCATCTGGTCAAGATGCCTCCTGGAATCCTCTCTTTCGAGATATTCCAGGCATGTCCAACTGGTGGATGTGGAGATGTGGCTTGAGAAAAAGAATCTTCAAATGTTGAGTTGTAGAAAACTATGCTACCTACTTCCACCACAAACTGCACCCAGATAAGCTGCAAAAAATGAATGAATTAATCCAGTATTTAATCACTTAATGAATCTAAATCCTTTCGAATGCATTCTTGAATCTAATTAGGATTAGTTTTCAGTGTTTGTAAGTATAACTTTCCACACCATTTCTTTCTTTGAGCTGCTTCCTCCAAATGCTGGAGTTCTTATGATATGCAATAAAGTTTAACTGCAGAATTCTGTCTTTACTGATGCTTGTTGTTTCTAAACAAATTTTACATGTTAGAAAATACTTTCTGAAAGCTTGGAAAGACACTGATCTACTGTATATAGTACTGAACTGTGGAGCCAGACCGTGAAACAGTTTTTCACAATTTTTGTGTTTAGGATTTTAATGGGTGGGCCTGAAATCATGGCTCGATAACGCACTCAATCGCCAGTTATAACACTTAGTTACCAAAGCCGGTGGTGTACTAGCCATTGCTCAGTCTTTACTGTAATACACTGGATGAATTGTCTTGAGTGCCACAACCCCCGCAAAATGACTCTTTAATAATAATAATAATAATACATTTGATTTATATAGCACCTTTCTGAAAACCCAAGGACGCTTTACAAAGAGGACACAACACACATTGGGGTGGGAAAAGATTAGTTGAGGTCATAGGCCTTGGTAAACAGGTGGTGCTTAAGGTTGGTTTTGAAGGAGTCCAGGGATGAATCATTTCTGATATGAGCAGGGAGAGAGTTCCAGAGGGTGGGGGCTGCAGCACTGAAGGCTCTGTCACCAAAAGTTCGGAGCCTGGTGTGGGGGGTGGATAGCAGACCAGTTTCTGAGGAACGGAGTGACCGGGCAGGAGAATAAGGGTGGAGAAGGAGGGCCATGGAGGGATTTGTATGTGAGCAGGAGGAGTTTATAAGTGATGCGAGACTTGATGGGAAGCCAATGAAGGTGGATCAGTGTAGGGGTGATGTGTGTCAGAGCTTAATGTGGGTCAGAACCCTGGCAGCAGAGTTTTGGACGTACTGGAGCCTGTCCAGGGCTTTGTTGGGTACCCCGGACAGGACTCCATTACAGTAGTCAAGACAGGAGGTGATGAAGGCGTGAATGAGGGTTTTAGCAACGGAGTCAGGGAGTGATGACCGGAGTCTGGAGATGTTTATGAGATGGTAAAAAGCTGTTTTGGTGACGTATTTGATGTGAGATTGAAATGAGAGGGCTGAGTCCAAGATGACACCTAGGTTGCGGACCTCGGAGGACGGGCAGATGGAGCTACCAGCCACGTTAAGGTAGAGATCACCAACCTTCCGGAGCAGTGCCTTAGGAGCCACAACCATGAGCTCGGTTTTGCTGCTGTTTAGTTTTAGAAGACATCCAGGTTGTAATATTGTAATATTGTGCAGACAGTTGACTAAAGACTGGGGGGGAGGTGAGTTGATGGTTTGGTGCTGAGGTACAGTTGGGTGTCGTCGGCGTATGAGTGGAAGTTGAGACCATGGTTGCGGATAATCTGACCAAGGGGGAGCATGTAGTTGGTGAAGAGGAGAGGGCCAAGCACAGAGCCTTGAGGCATGCCTTGGTTGACGGGGGCCGTGGAGGAATTGGAGTTGTTGATGGTGATGAACTGTTTTCTATTGGCGAGATAGGAGTGGAACCAGGTGAAAGCTGTACCGGTGAAACCAAGATCAAATAGGCGGTTTAGAAGGTTGGAGTGGGAAACTGTGTCGAAAGCTGCAGACAGGTCAAGGAGGATGAGAATGGAGATGTGGCCAGAGTCAGCTGCGATGAGGAGGTCGGTGGTAATTTCGATGAGGGCAGTCTCAGTACTGTGGTGGGGTCTGAATTGAAATGGTTCAGAAGCTCATGGTTGGACAGATGTTGATGGAGTTGAGCGGCAACTGCTCTTTCTAGGATCTTACTTAGGAAGGGAAGGTTGGAGATCAGCTGGTAGTCGCTAAAGTCCTCCGGGTCCGAACCTGACTTCTTAAGGATGGGGGTGACGGAGGCAGTTTTGAAGTTTGAGGGGACAGTGGCAGATTCCAGGGAGGTGTTGATGATGTTGACCATGGTGGGGCAGAGGGCAGGAAGACATGCCTTAACCAGAGCTGTGGGCATGGGGTCCAGGGAGCAGGTGGAGGACTTAGCCTTTGTGACAAGCTCAGTCACTTGAGGGGCATCCACAGGGATGAAGAAGGAAAGGTGGGGCTGAGGCAGGTGTGCAGTGGACGGAGCAGTGACCGTTTGCGGAGATGCGTGTGGAGGGGTTGAGGGAGACACCAGAAGCTGTGTGTAAATGGTGTCGACCTTATCCTGGAAAAAGTCCCGGAACTTGGTGCAGCGGTCAGGGGCACCCGGAAGTTGAGGGGGGTCAATGGGGCGGAGCAGGCGGTTGATGGTGGAGAAGAGCAGTCTTGGGTGGTTTTGCTGTTTGCTGATGAGAGTAAAGTAATATTGTGACTTGGTTATTGAGACAGCTTCCTTGTAGGAACTGTTGTGGTCCTTATAGGCCTCCAGGTGGACAGTGGGGCCAGATCTTTTATAGAGCCTCTCCAGTCGACGCCCAGAGGCCTTCATGGAGCGGAGTTCAGGGAGCAGGACGGGTGAAGGAGGCAGTACGGGATTTAAGGGAGGCGAGAGAGTCTAGGCTGAGTGAAAGAGCAGTGTTAAAATGAGCTACCATGCCATCAACCATGGTGTTGGGGGGATCAGAGGCCAACCTGGATACGAGGACAACCTGGAGGTGAGTGGAACCAGCCATGGAGAAAGCAAGACACTCCATGCAGGAGATAGTGGGTAGAGGGAGCTCTTTAACCATGATGTCAGCTCGGTGGATCACAGCCAGCCCACCACCCTGACCAATGGAGCGGGGGTTTTGGATGTATGTATAACCTGGTGGGGGGGTGGCTTGATTGAGTGTAATAAAGTCCTGTTGATTTTGCCAGTTCAGTTATGCAGAAAAATCGATATTCCTGTCTGTGATGATGTCGTGGATGAGAAGAGCTTTGTTATTTAGGAGCGAGCATTCTGCAGCATGAATGTTGCAGAGTTGTGGTTTTTAGATGCTGAGGCAAAGGGATTGAGGGGGATGACGTTGTCCACACAGATGAGAGTTCTCAGGTTGCCAGGTTACACATACTCAGCTAATCTGCTACATCATGACTGTGGGTGTGGTTTGAACATTTGACCTACCAACTGTCATCACATGCTGATTCAAATGCTAAACTGTGATGCATTTCTCTGCTTCCACTTCAAACCATTTAAAAGAGAACAAATACATAAATATTAAATGGAAATTACCCAAACTGTTCTAATGTTGGCAAAAGGCTGTTCATGGAGGATCTCATACTCATGACGGTAGTGACATGCAGGTGGTATGCTCATGACCTGTCTGATGTTTTATGGCTTTATACTAAGACAAAAAAGAAAGGTGTTTGTAAAACTTGCTTTTCCATATTTTCATTTGTCACTGTGTGATTGATTGATTTTTTTTTGCCAACAGTGTATCAATTAGAGGGTTATTCTATGCTGTTACAGCTCCCCTTGGTGACAGGAACATTTTCACATTAATACCTGCATAACACAGCTCCGAGATGGAGACAAGTGCTTTCCTGGGGATTTTGCTAATTTGTGAGAGTTGGCTCAGCCAGCCAGAAACTGTTTTCAAGTTTAATCCATCCAGTCCAGTCCACAAGCCCACGAAAACAACTATAAAGCTCATCAAAGAGCAGGGGAAAGAGAGCGAGAGAAAGAGAAAGAGAGAGAGAGAGAGATAAAGAGAGAGAAATGGAGAGGGAGAGAGAGAGAGAGATTTCTTTTTTTGATTTTTCAAAAAACACTATTTACATATCTTTTATCTTCACAATCAGTTTATAAATAAAGTGCAAGAAGAAATCTTTTTTTTTTCAAATAAAAAAAAAATAATCCAATAAAAGCTTGTGCAAAATGCAATTCAACTTTATCAATAAAGCAAACAAAGTCTTTGAAGCCCCAACGCTGTTTAAGAGTCTCTAAATCTTCAATATGTTTAGAAAATCTGAACTCCAGCCTCTGATGTTACAGAGCCTCCTGCCCTTCTCTAGTCTCAATTCAGTTTTTTCTGCTTACATACAAGTATATGGCCATTATGGCTTCTCCTGAGAGAGGAAGTTTAGGAGCTGCCACTTTTTCTTGTTTGTCCTTTTGTAGGCAGCTCCCATGATAAAAACACTCTCAATAAAAACTACATCAAAGAGACTAAAAAACAATGTTAAAAGAGAGAAGAAACTTGTAAGTCTCTTACACTCAGTAAAAACATGGAAAACAGTCTTGCGAAAATCACAAAATGGACACTTGTTAAAAACAGCAGGATTAATAACAGAAATAAAAGCGTTAGAAGCAATGGCACCATGTAAAATCTTCCACTGGAGGTCGACAATCGGCTTTTTGAGGGGAAGTTGATATAAAATCCTCCACTGTGTGCCAGGTCTGCTTTGTACCAGGCTCACCCAGCCTGGTACTCCACACAGTGGAGGGTCTGCTGCTTTTCACACAGTTTGCATAAATAGTTTTTTTGTCTGCTCTGTGCAGAGACAATTTTTCCCGGTTAGTGACCTTGAGCAGGGGGCCGGTCAGCTCTCTTAGCCCTGGGCTAAGGTAGATTTCGGGAAACGGGTCCGCTGGGTCTGGATCAGCCTTTCCTGGGCTATAGTTGGTTAGGCGGCTCCTCTGCATCCACCAGCTGCTGTAGGCTCAGGGTCCTGGACCTGCACAGTGCCACCATCAGGCCGGGTGTGACGCTGCTGCTGATGTCCAGCCTTACTCCGTGTATTAGTGGCTCTTTCAACAACCAGTGCAGAGAGTCAGACTTTGGGCACCTTTTATGGTAAAAAAAAAGGGCCCAAGACTTAAAAACACCCTGATAAAACGGAGGCAGCTCACTTAACTTTAAGAATTTAAAATCAGTTAAAAACAGAGCAGCATCCAACCATGGCGTCAGACGCCGACCGGTGAGACACCAGCAGGATGGAAAACTCAAACTACACCCCAACTACACCACCAACAAGCACCAAAAGTAAACTAAAGTAAACTGTCACCAATAAACTAAGTTAAATTAACACCCATTACTAACAAAAAAATCACAAAAAAGTATCGAAAAACTCGCTCAGTGTTTCACTCACACACCACAAACACCAGCATGCACTGAGAGAGAGAGACACAGAGAGAGAGAGACAGAGAGAGAAAGAGACAGAGAGAAAGAGACAGAAAGAGAGAGACAGACAGACAGACAGAGAAAGAGAGAAAGAGAGAGAGGAGTTTGACCCCCATTTGATGATGAGCAAAAGACTCAAGGAATGTTGGGATTTTGAAGATCTGAGTTTTTCTTAGATAATTCAAAATTAAAGCATCAGGTAGGAGTTGGGTTTAACTCAATGAGGTGCTTTTGGAGAGAAACAGACTACTGTAAAAGCATCTTTGACAGAATGGCATCCTTTATCAATACACAAAACTCACATCAAAAACAATCCCTAAGACGTCATTCTACTTTACATAAAAAAGGGACCGAATTTTTTCTAAGTCAGGTACGGAACAGACCTCAACCACAAACATGAGGAAAACCTTCCAAATGGATTTAGCCTTTTTGTTGAATTGTACAGTATGATACTGTTTTTGTATGTGTGCTTGTTCCAAGGCTCGAGTAGTGAATGTATCATCATAAGGAGAAAGATTCCTATTTTTCAGGAGTTGATGGAGACCAAAACAAATCTAAAAGG
>CALSCE010010666.1:624972-636827 GCA_943593645.1 Bovichtus variegatus
TGTGTGTGTGTGTGTGTGTGTGTGTGTGTGTGTGTGTGTGTGTGTGTTTGTTGTGTTATCGTTGTCTAATGGTTAGACTTAAGGGCTCAGATGAAGATTCAATTACTGTGGCCTGTTGTTGTTCACAGCCCATGGCTACACACACACACAATCAGACGCGTGTACTCTCATACAGGAGCACGGATCTATACACTGTCACAAGATTGCCCACACACACTTCATATAATGCCCATAGTTCATTGACTCAATGAAATTTGAATGCCCTCAATACGCAGATAAACAAGCGTGCACGCACACACTCACAACACACTCGACAACAAAGTCATTTGAGAACCCTGAAGGAGCAATATCCAAATCTGCCAAAGAGAAAAGAATGATAATTCTATTGAGAGTCAATCTCGGGGCGTTTTGTGATTATGGTTATTTATTTGGAGCTGCACGGTACAGTCAGCGTCAGAATGAACGCAAATATCGATCTCTTTTAGGATATGAAAACACCTGCAGGCCTCAAATCATTCCTCGCAGTCTCTCTCCACAACACTCATTCATTGGCTCTATCTCAAATTCTCTCACCCCCTCCTCCAACACCACTTTACTTTCACTTGCTCTTTACCACCTTCTCATCTTCTTTTGAGATAGGTCATCTGAGGAAAAGAAGAACATTTGCCACTTGTCTTTAGACTGTTGTCAGTGTGGATCACTTTTGGAACTTGTTCTCCCTCCAACCTTCACAGAAAACATCAGCAGAATACCAATAAATTTGAGTAGTGAACTGTAATGTTTTTCCTTTGTGAACACAGCAGCAGTGAGGCTTAAGGACTGAGGTCTGAGAGGACGGTCAATCCATCGGTCCATCTGTCCAACACTCTGGTCCAAATCAGCATACCTCAACAACTGTCTGACCGGCTTGCCATGGAGTTTTCTGTGACTATTCATGGTCTCCAGAGAATGATTCACTATACCTTTGTCACCTCCAAATGGTGTTTTAACACCATCATCCTTGTCCATTACAGGGTATGTGGAAAACTAATAGACAAAAGTTCATGAAAGGTTCATTCCAAGTCCTTAACAATACTGATTGTGACGTCCCCTGCGACATTTCCTCTAATATCACTCTCAAGACAACATTTCCACTATATTCCACTAAATGTAAAGCTTCAATTACCATTACTTTATCAAATTGAATGAAATGAGACAAACCCTAGACTTATTAACACTGAAGATTTACTGAACTTTTCAACACCTTTTTGCTTCACTCTAGTACTAGACCAGCACTTAGTAGACAGAGGGTTAGAGACTAGCTGGTAAACATAGTGGAGCATTTAGAAGCTGTTCAAATCCAAAAAAAAAACTTGAGGAAGAACCCTTCTAAACTTAATGTTTACAGGACCTGCTTACTTGTAAATGGTTTTAGTTATACCATCTAAATTCAGTCTATTTTTGCTCTGTCCAGTGCATTTCTGTAAGGTAAGTCCTTTTGAAGTTCAGTCTCCAGTTCATAGCAGGCCAACCCAGTCTAACAGTCATTTGTGCAGTCATTTGCAATCCATTAAGCAATGGTTGATCATGTCTAGTCTTGTTGAGTCCAAAACAGCAGAAAATACCAGCACGAAAAAAAAACAGTGGAATATAGATCAATAAAGCAATAGCAATAAAGTGAGAGCAATAAAGAGAGACAGAACTGAGAAAGAGGACCGGGTGGTGGTGGTGTGGGCAGGAGGAGGACAATGTTTGATGAACAAAAGTATATTTATGCTACTTTAAGTTCAGGAGTCAAGTAGACGATCTGTAGTAGACTATCTGTAGTGGACGTAAGTGATAAAATAAAAGCGATCATCAGCATGGAAAGTGTTTATGAATTATTTACAGGTTCAGAGGATTTACAGTATATGCCAGCTGACTTAGCTACGGACCGGCTTCCTGTCCTCTACGTCTCATTATTTACTCATCCCATCTTCCACTCTGTTTGACCCACACCCCTTTACACACACTCTGCCTGTCTATGAGTATAACATTGCTTTCATCTTTTTATGGTCTCTTTATGCCTTCCCCAATAATTTCTGTCCGTCTCCACTTCATCTCTTACTCATCCTTCATCCATCTGTTTGTCCTAGATTGTTTTCACTAATCTCCTTATGTCTGTCTTTTCCCTCTGTTACCTTTCTTCTTCTTCTTCTTCTTCTTCTTCTTCTTCTTCTTCTTCTTCTTCTTCTTCTTCTTCTTCTTCTTCTTCTTCTTCTTCTTCTTCTTCTTCTTCTTCTTCTTCTTCCTCCATCCCTTCTTGGCCACGTTGGTAACTGCATCTTTACCTCAATCAGATTCTTTTTTTTACTGCGTTTTCTACTAGATGCTTCAGGATTGCCAGTTTCAGTCAGTCAGTTCACCACATTGGTCCAGAGGGAAATATCTTGACAACCATTTCCTGACATTGCTGCTTCACAATAAAACATTTTAGATAATACAAAAACGGGGCTTTTATGATGAAAAATGCATAGGAAATTAAATGTGTTTACCACCAAATTAGCGGAGCTTTTTATTAGCGGCTATTCTTCAATTCTACTGTGGCCCCCACACGCCTGACTTTTCATGTGATACCATCATCAGGTCCAATACTTTGGTGAGCATGGAAAACATTGCCTTCTTAACATCAGCATGTTCACATTCTCATTGTGAGTGCATTAGCATCCTGACTCAAAGTGCAGACTGTGATTGACAGTCTATAACTATAACTTTGCTCCCCCCATAATGAATAATGGGGATGCATTTGCTCCAGTTGCTCCATTGCTCAGGTGCCTGTGACGGTGCTCTCAGTCACCAGTGAGTCAATCTCCACTGCTAAAAAGCTACTGATTTGGTCAGTGACAATGAGGATCTAGTACAGTCAGTTAATTTTGTGTATTTGTAGATAAATATTTGTTTGTGCATGCACTGAACACCCTGAGTGCCAACAAATTCCCCAAAACTCCTCTAAGCTCACTGCTGTTATGTTGAAACCCAACACAAACGGCAATTATGGGAAATGTTGTGAAATTTGCAATTTGGGTGCACAATTTGGCACTATAACAAAGCCAGGGAGTGCTTTTCTAAAATGGATGACTTTCATCCCAGCAAGCAAACAAAGGTAGTAAAGTGCCAGAGTATGTCGTCTGCTCAAAGCCCCCTGCCACAATGATCCCTTCACACTGTCTCGTGATTTAAGACTGGGAGATAACACACCAGATGCTCTCCTGTGGGGAAAAACTCTGCCACGAGAAAGGAATGGCTTCAAAGGAATCAGTGAAGTTCGGATTAAATAATGCACTCGACATGTAACTTTAAATAGCTGCAGTATGGTAGCTTTTCAGATTCAGAAATTAGATTCAGAGTAAGCTTAATGTCCATCATAGAGTGTGGGAAGTTACTGTTTAATGTGACACATTAGTACAGTACACAGATCTTACCAAAATATACAGACATAGAATGAAGCATAATATTGTATTCATGTGCATTGTGTGTTTATATCATGAATGGCACTTTTTTCTACACTGTCTTACTGTCCAAATTTTACTTTGGCCATTGAGTTTGTATTTTTTTACATTACATTACAGTTCATTTAGCAGACGCTTTTGTCCAAAGCAACTTACAATAAGTACAAACAATCATGAGGATACGACTCTAAACAGTGAGAATCTTGCAAGTACATCAGCTTCAAATAGGTGAAATCATACAAGTGTAGAACAATAGCTTCAAATAAGCCAAACCAAAGTAAGAGCAACAAAGAGAAACAATGGACTAAAAATGCAGCCATTAGCTTCAAATAAGCCAACCAAGTGCAAAGTACAATTATTATTTTTAATTTTTTATTGACCGAGGTGCAGTCGAAACAGGTGGGTTTTCAGTCTGCGACGGAAGGTGTGAAGACTATGAGCTGACCTGTCATCAATGGGGAGCTCATTCCACCATTTAGGGGCCAGGATAGCAAACAGATGGGTGTTATTTGTGGGGAATCTGGGTCCTACTCACTGTGAGGGAGCAGCGAGACGATTGGCAGATGCCGAGCGAAGTGAGCGAGCTGGTGCGTGTGGTTTGACCATGGCCTGAATATAGGAAGGAACTGATCCATTCACTGCACGGTAGGCCAGCACCAGTGTCTTGAAGCAGATTCGAGCATCCACTGGTAACCAGTGAAGGGAGTGGAGGAGAGGTGTAGTGTGGGAGGACTGGGGGAGGTTAAAGACCAGTGGGGCTGCAGCATTCTGGATGAGCTGTAGAGGTCGGGTATTTGAGTTCACAGCCTTAGGACAATTCTTGTATGCTAACTTTGTAAAATATATTTAACAGCCTGAGGTGCCAGACTTTGTTCACAAATCTGACCAGTTATAATCCCCCTTCAGACAGTATGTAAAAATTGTCTGCTATGATTATAATTTTGTTTAACATGGTTTTCCTACATTACATAAGAAATCTCCGAAAAAGTGCTGAAATCATGGATGTATAAAGAGAACTGGATACAGCGTTGGAGGCGGGACCTGTGAAAATTGCTCAGTGGTGCATGAAACCTAAATGGTTCAACTGTCGTGTATAAAATTACCCAGAACTTCTGCATCCATGGAGACCATAGAGCATGCAAACTAGTGTTTCCTTTTAACACTGCCTCCCAACCGCTCTGAAATTTAGCTTTAACAAAATATCGATTTGTTTTGCCACAGCGTTAAGCTAATGATATGGAAAGCCTCACCTGCAAATTGACTGGTTTAGCTCCTTAGGTATGTGACGTATGAAACCCTGTCTGTCTGAGATTGTCATTGGTACACTGCAGTTCCAAAGCCGAAATGCTCAGCCATGGCGTTGATTTCTTATTTTGCTTGTGATATGGCTTGTAACATATAAAAAACACCATTTCATCATGTGAACAAGGATAACAACTTTTCATTGGATTGGGTCTTTATAGATGAATCTGCCATTGTTATTGATTATTTGCCTCTGCCACCAAAAGCTCAACTGCTGTTCCTCAACAACAGCAATTTAGCAAGGTAAGTTTCAGTGAGAGAACAAATGAAGCTCTAGAATAAGTTCTATCAGGAAGACTTTTCTTTTGCATGCTTCGACATATAGTTTATTTCTCATACATCCTGCCTTTTTACTCCTTTCATGCGTGCTCACTCATAATAATTTCCTGCTGTCATTGTCTGGGGCTGTCATCATGCTATCAGCTAGTCACACCTATCCAATAGCACAGCAATACACCTTCATTTTTAGCCTATTATCTTGCTGCTGTCTCTTTTGTAAATACGATTCTTTCTTTGCCTTTACTACATTCATGCTGCTGTTACTGTAATATCCGGATCTTCCTTTGTCTGGTTTTATTATTCTCCTGTCGTTGCAGTTCCTGCTATTGTGTGTCTCCTGCCACCCTACATTCTTTACCTGCTCCCACTTACTCACATGCCCCTGTTGTTGACATTAGTTTGCCCCGATTATTTACTCCCTTGTTTTCCGTTCCCCTACCAGATTGTCTTTTTTTTGTCCTCATGATTACACTGCTTTTCAGCCTTTTCCAGTGTTTAGCTCTCATAAGTTTTGATTCAGTTTTATTCCCCGGCTATTAGATTTTTTGCCTGCTCCCTCTTTGGATTTGTTTGCTAGGTTTGGACTGGCTTCCTGTGTATGACCTCATGACAAACAGTGTGTGAGTGTGTGTGAATGGGTGAATGCTGATGTGTTGTAAAGCACTTTGAGTGATCGCTAAGATTGGAATAGCGCTATATAAATGCAGTCCATGACACCCTGCTTATAAAGAAAGGTATGGGATAACTTTAGTGCAAAGTTGACAGTTGATCCAAAGGGATTATCCTCAAATGAGAATGAATATCTCCTGTAAATTAAATAAAAATTCCAGCTAATTGTTTCATTTCATTTCTCAAAATGGTATTTCAAGGGGAAACTGTGGCCTAAGGCTGGTGGTAGATGAAGCCTCAGTCTTTTGCAGATTCTTTTGATTTTATCTAATGGAAACCCTGAATATCTTCGGTTATTTTTTCATGCAAAACTGGTCTTGCAAATAAATGTATACAGTACTATTTCAGAAGCAAGGGTGGAAGTATTTGATCTCTTAAAACCCCTTAATGAATAGGTTGGGTAAAGTGTCTAACTGCAGTTCACATCCCACTGTTGTGTTTCACATTGATTTGTGTTTCCTCTAACCTTAATCTGAACCTAACCTTTTTGACACAAGATGGCCTCCTTCAGTCAACATTGTTTTTTTTTTCACTTGGGCTGCGGTCTGCTTAGAAAAGTTCCTAACAGAGTGAAATGACCCCGAAGTATTTTAAGTGTCAGTGGATGGGTTGGTAGTGTCCTTGGGCAATATACTGAACCCCAAATTGTTCCTGATGGCCAACGGTGTGTGAGTGTGTGTTAATGTTTATCACTCCTGATGTGGCACCTTATATGGTAGCCTCTGAGTCTGTATGAATGGGCGAATGCTGATGTGTTGTAAAGCGCTTTGAGTGATCGCAAAGATTGGAAAAGCATTATATAAAAAAGCAGTCCAAATGCAGTCCACTTTGATTAAGAAGTATGACTGTCTCTCATTTTTTACTCTATCCTCTCTAACTGTTGAACTGCAGCCCCTTTCCTACCTCACTGACCGGTCATGGGTGGTTTCCATCACTATCCATCTCACGGGGAGGGCACTGGAGTGGGCCACGGCAGAGTGGGTGAAGTAGTCTTCCATCTGTTGCTCTGTGAAGGATTGTTTGTGGGCTCTGGGAGAATTTTTTGATCATAGTACACCAAGCAGAGAAGCTGGCTATGGAGCTAACAGAGCGCCCTGTTGGCACCCCTTGACTTACCCTCTGACATTGATGCTCATGCTTCTCTAGCCATTCAAATTGATAACGGACTGTTTGAAAGATGCAGTGAGCTGGCCAATTCGGCGACGAGATCTCTTGTCCACTGGAGGCAGCCGTCCCCAACACCTCAGCCAGTCCTAGCTTCCTGCCCTGCGGTGAAGGCCGGGGTGAAAGCGTCATCTGGGGAATCAGAGGATCCCATGCAGCTTGGACGCACCCAGCTATACCTGGTGGTTAAGGAGGGGAGGTGCACTGACTTTGGGCAGCTTGGGTATTTCCTAAATCACCAGTGATCAGTGGTTTCTGGTGAGCCGAACAATCTCCTCTTCTAAACCATCCCAACCTTTAATTCCTGCTCGCCTTTCCTCACCTGCTGTGTCCCTGGAGCTAGGCATGGAACATCCAACGTGCCTAGAAGACCCTGGTCCCACATCTCTCTGGACCTTTCTTCCTGGGTTGCCTCCATCCGAAGGTAATACAGTTATCCTGACTATGATTGACCGGCTTTCCAAGATGGCCCATTTTGTCCTTTGTCCTGCCGAAACTCCCTTCAGCTAGATCAGCTTGTAGCCAGATGTTAAAAAAAGGTGTTAATGCATCAGTCTCTCAAAGACACATACGTGTTTAACCCTCCCATAGTGTAAGGATGTCAGTAAGCAGTCTGTGTAAATATCTACCGACCATCTGATTTACTTCATACATCCAAGGTCTGTCTCCTCTGTCCTAATAAAGTTACACTTAAATTTCACCCAAAACCGCTTCACGTGCATCACCACCTTCTTCTGCACTGGACGAAGGCTGACCCTGATTTACATGTAGCCCACAAATCTAAGATGCATTGCAATCAGAGAAATGTAAATGAAACTCTTTAAATCTCATTTGGATTTGATCCGGATACGAAACACTTGAAATTATAAATGTAAAGTTTAAATGGTGGCAGTTCTTTTTTTATATTGTGCCAATAACAAATGTTGTCTAAGTAACCTGAAATTCTTTCTGAACAGTCTCATTTATATACCTACTCAACTCAATGTCCTACACTCTGTTTCTTCAGTCTTTGTCCTTAGCTTTTGTCACTTTTTGTTTCTCTTTCTCTTCCTCTCTTTTTTATGATAACATTCTTTGGAAGGGGCACTAATAGAGCATTATAATACATCAGAAGTATATTGTGTGTGCACAATACATAATGGGACATCAGTATAGTTAATGTGTCACCAAATTAAATGTAATTTTCTGATCTTTGCTTGATAATTATAGGGCAAGTCAGCATATTTATACTGTAAAAGTCAGCCTGTTTCTAATTGTCCCAAATCTGCTGTTAATACATCACAGCGCACTTGAGTTAAAGCACTCCTAATGTCTTCTTTGAGAAAGCAGGTGATCTAAGAGGGCCAGCAAGGGTACAAGCAGCTGGAAAATTCCCTACATATACTGAGATGAAAAGACATCCCTGCATGATGATTATACTAGCCATTTCTTTATGTTTCTGCAGGCTAATAGAGCTCAGCACTCCTTACATTTGGCAGAGCTTGTAAAGCACATCTTGTTGTAAAGGTTTTTTAGGCAGCTTTGGAGATGTTGGAAGGCATATTATTTCCATTTGATCTTAGCAAGGCAAGCAATTTCCTGCTGCTTGCAGTCTTAGTGCTAAGCTAGGCTAATCAGGTCCTGGATCTATCTCTGAACTGATGAGTTGAAACTGATATTGATCTTCTTATCTGACTCTGGGTCAGTGAGTACATGTTGTTACAGAGTCCCCATGTATACAGCTACACAATATAACATGCATTTTTTAATTTGTAGGTAGAAATTTGATGTAGGCTACTTCTACTTTACTTGAACATTTTTCATTTTATATAAGTTAAAACTTCTATTACACTACATCTCGGAGCAAAATATTGAGCTTTTTAAATCTACTACATTTATCTGACAGTTTTAGTTACGAGTTACTTTTGTCACAGTTGGTTAATATTTCAGTCCTATTCAGCCACATTCTCTATTCTCCTCCATTGCCATTTTCCTTTCATTCAGCAGATGTCCTCTGACTTTCCCTCATTTCCCCATCACCTGACTGCAACACCCATCTACACACCTGCCTTCACTTCACTTCACTCATCTGCTCTGCCTGGCCTTCCTCGCCCACCTCCTTAGCTGCCTCACCCAATCACACAGCTGCTTCCCATTCCCTGTCATTAGATCCTGCTCAACTGACATCAGCCCAGTTTCTTTGTTCCTTGCCAGTTCATCATGTTTCCCTGGGTTACCTGTCTGCCTGTTACCTGGCTGCTAGACCTACTGCCATTGTTTGCTTTTTTAAATAAATAATTGAGCTGCGTCGATCTGCCTGTTTTTATCTCGCCTAGCTGTGAAAACATTTTTATTTTTTAGGTTAGAATTTTATATATTTAACAAATGATCAATTTATTAAGGATTCAAAGGTTCAAGGATTTGTTATTGTCACTATACAGAAGATTACACAATGAAATGTAGTTGTAGGCCCCTCCATGCTGCGCACACACAAATTGACTAAACAGATATTCATATTTAAATAGAATATAATTTAAACAATGAAACAGACAATACAATAGAACAAACTATATAAAAGTAGCACTAAAGGTAAAAACAAGATTTAAATATATATATACACACATAGAAATATCTATCATAATACAACACTCTGAATGGGGCTACTCTGCAGAACAAGTGTGATACTTTAATAAAACATTTTGCTACATTCGTATTGACAAATGTATTTTCGATAAAATCTTGCATGTCTGACTTTTACTTGCAAAACAGCAAAACAGTATTTACACATAGTGATATTACTACTTCAACTTAACTAAAATATATGGAAACTGCTTCCATCACTGGCTATAAAATACTTGCAAGTGCACATTCCTGTATATTACTTTGTAGTGTGATCAGCATAATTTTACTGTTAAAGGGATAGTTTGGTTGTTTTGAAGTGTTGTCATATGAGGTACATGTCCACAGTCAGGTTATTACCTACAGTGGATGCAGTTTGTAGAGTCAGGAGTACCAGCAGGAAGCTAAGTAATGTAATGCTGTGGATATATTTTACCACCTAAACAAATCTATATCAGTTTAGGGGAAGCTATATTTAGAATATTTTCCCAGCTTCACCTTGCTGTCAGAGAGCCCTTTCTAAAGAGGAGCTGAAGCCCTTATCTATGGTCCCTTTAAAAATCACCAGACTCCATAAACAAAAACAATGACAAAAAGAAATTTTACCTCACAGAACACAGGAGTAGCTGGTCTACCGCTGTCTCCATCCGTTAGTTAGTTTTCTGTGAGGTGAAATTGCTGTTTTTAAAAACAATTATAGGGAAATCTTATACAGACATTCATAGTTACCAGAGGACTAATCCTAATGCCATTTAAAGATGATTTCCTGACTTTTTCCTGCAACTCCACCAGCAGGTTGACATTTTTGGTTCAGAGTTAAATGTCTTGACAACTATTGGATTGATTGACATGAAGGTTGGCACAGATATTTATGTTCCCCACAGGATGAATTGTAATAATAAATCTCAATTTGTACAATACTTATATCTTACTGACTGACTTATATCTGCAAAACTAATGGCATTCCCATCAACCTCAGTAGTAAATTGTGTTTAGTGCTAATTATCAAATGACATGAACTGATGAATATCAGAGTGTTATATAATAAGGCTTCAAAACATTTACCTTATAATGCTGCTGTTAATAATTCCTGTTGCTCACCATTAACAAATGATCAAGTCAATAGGACTTCATGTGATCCTTCGCATTTGTCCTTTGCATGGAGCTTGTCCAGCGGCACACCAGGGGTGCCAATGTCATCTATCAAAAGAGTTGAACCTTGCTCAATTTTTGCTACAAGGCAATGCAACATAATCCGGTAAATAGGTAAATCATACATGCAAGTTATATTACTTTGTAACATGAACACAAAATTGACCTTGTGTAATGAAAGATAAAATAGTAGTGGCAATGATAACCAAACACCATTTTTTTTTTTCATCTGATAAACCTTCAAACACATTAATCTGTTACTCCAACTAGAATTCTTAGATCCTATTACAGGTAAATTAAACAACACACCCCCACCAATACAGCCCCCTGCGCTGCTTTTGACCAAAATCGCTGAAAAGATCTGTTCCCAAAATGTGGGACTGTTCCTTTTAAGGCAGATTCAGCAGCAACTGTGGAGGCAGAGACAAAGTAGAGGAGAGAATGAAACTAATTAAAAGTCTCTGAACCCGATTGAATGAAAGGCATTTTAAAGTACAGGAGAACCTTAAAATATTTTTACTGTAAAACAAGATAATATGAAACAAATCCAGCTTTGACATCAACAATAACTATCGACTTCCTTTCAACTGCCCATAGTGAAGTCTATTCACTAACATTTGATCCATGATGAGCAATCACATTAATATTTCCTAAAAAAAAATTAAAGGCTTTGCCTGTTTTAATCCTTCATTCATCAGCATCACAGAAATTAAAGTTGTGTCACAGCTGCATTTTCACTCTGAATTTGCTTCACTTGTTTTAGGGGGAAAATGAAAAAGGATTTTGAGTTTGAATTACAAGTAGTTCAATCAGAATTTTTTTCTTTTGTTTTTGCAGTGCAGCTAAGATGTCAGGCACGTAGCCAGTCAGTCAGCCAAACAGTGTTATTAAGTTTTCTGCAATGCTTGAGTTCTTCATAAAACCATAATAAAGGATCTGCTTTATGGATTCTCGTCAGGATGCAAAGCCATATCCATATTACAGTTACAATTCAGCTCATTAATTTTGGGGCATTATAATAGTTACTGCTGGTGTGTGTGTGCGTGTGTGTGTGTGTGTGTTTGTCTGTGTCAGGCTGACTATCCCGATTTTTTTCAGTGTACAGCTTTAGTTCTGTTCATTTATGATACTAGCTTTGTGTTGTTTGCTGTATCAATATGTAATTAGAGGCTAGGAGCCACTGCAGTCTGGACCGGCTGTGTGTGTGTGTGTGTGTGTGTGTGT
>CALSCE010010666.1:651827-663713 GCA_943593645.1 Bovichtus variegatus
TGTGGGAAAAAAGTAGCGGCTTATAGTCCGGAAATTACGGTACATATTTTTAAAATATAAGGACAGAATTTCCTCTCAATTGTAGTTAAGTCTTAATGTAAATCACATGACACATGCTGGTCACCATAACAACCTTATCACAAAATAAATACTGATAAAATGCACTTTTTTAGAAATAATTTTTAATCTGCATAATATATGTTTAGGGTAAAGATAATATGTACAGTATAAATAATAACAGATCTCACATGTTCAAACCAGCAAAGTCGACTAGTGTTTAGGTAAAAATGGAAACCTTCACACTTTTTGTCCTTCACGACACATGATTGAACACCATAGCTCTGTCACTATCATATTAAAAACACACCTCAAGCTATAAGAGTATGACACTCTCACAGGGTGTTATCTAACTTAATAGCTATCTCAATACCTTATCTTGTATAATGCTAATATTTTCAGTAAAGGAAGTAACGCAATTTTAGTATACACTCTGTAAAAAGAATCCATGGTGTTTGAAGGATTCCCTCCCAGAGAGGCACAGAGATGTGTTTAGGGAAAGTGTAATATAAATTGTGGTATGTTCTATTTGATAGCAACACACTGCAGTTTACTTGCACATTGCAAGACGACTATTTAAAGAGCTAATATATTTTTCTTTGCATTCTCCCCTTTCCGTCTCCATTGCTCACACTGTCACTCCACTTATTTCCCTGCCTTCCCCCCTTCTCTCTGGCTCTTTGTCCCCCTCTCTCACTCTTCCGAGTACAGCCCTATAACCAGCAGTGATTTGATTACTCTGCGTAGCTACGGCCTTTCTTTGTTATCAGCCTTCATAAATGTTTAAGGAGCATTAAGGAGACGCAAACAGAGCAGACGGACAGGGGGGATATCTTAATGCTTAAATGACCATTACCCTTCTCCATTTACAGATTAAAAGCTTTACTTTGTTTCCTCCGCCTACTACTCATCCTCCCCTCGCTCACCATCATCCCTCTCTCTGCATTTGTCCATTAGGGCTCTGGAGAATCATTTTTGTTTTGGTAGATGATGGCGTTGAAGAAAGGATTAGACAGATGAGGAGTAGAAGAAGGACAAAAGAGAAAAATACAAAATTGGTTTAAATATTAGTCTGATGAAGTCATTTTATTGAAGGTCAGATCTGGATCCATTTATTTACGGCTGATACAATGGGTTCAGTATGACTGTAGATTTGGAAGCTGTTAACTGATTTTAAATAGGTAATTTGAACAAATACCACAGAAGTATGAATAAACTATATTGCTCGTATTCTTAGTAATGGTATTAGTATATAAAGTGAGTTTAAAAATCCTAGTTTTCAGTGATGCAGTTGGGCATCTTCCGGTCTAAATGCTGTTTCAAATGATATTACAGGACTTTGAGCCTTTTATTGGATATTATCACTAGTCTGCTAGAGGACCCACTTCACTAATCTACCTACTGACTTCATGAACCCCCCCCTGCAAACCTTTGCAATTTCGGAATGACAGGGCAATTTTTTTAACTTTCAGAAACCGGCAATTTAGGAAGCAGTCCTACTTTAACCAGTGCTTTTGTGCAGAGGTGTGAAAGTAAACCAGGGTTTGAACTAGGAATGTCCTCGTCCAACCGGAAACTTCATTTTAACAGGAAGGAAAGACTATTCAATAGAGGAACAGACTTAGACTTGCAAAAATCACATTAAACCCAACAACAATCAATCAAGTTACTCAGAGAATCAATATTAATTATTTACAGCTCATAGGACCATCCGCCTGTGCCATTTGACATTCTACCAGGTAAAGTGATGGGTAGCTCCAGCTAAAAATGAGAAGCTGTTGGATGAGTGTTTTGTACACCAGGGCTGCCCCCTTAGTCGATTATTTGGTCGTTTTTGTGAGATTTCTTTTGTTGGTTGATTAGTAATTTTGTTGATGCTTTTTACATGCTAAATGACTTATTTCCAAGAAACTTATGAGCATATCTCTAGTAAAAAATAGGAATAAAAGTGATGCTTTTGCATTGTTTCTTTGTGGAGAAACTTAGTTTTACAATTTTGTCAATCAGTCGACTAAGAATTTCTTTAGTCGAGGACAGCCCTGATGTACACTGCTACTCTTTGACACTGAGAAAGACAGAGTAATAGTCGACGCTTTATACATCTCTGTATTTTGCCAACCTAGACATCAGAATTCAGAAGCAATCCCAGCCTTGCAGCCAAATAATGAATCACATTCGCACTTAAATTTTCACTTGCACATACACATTTTTAATGTATACAACAGTGTTAAACCCCAGGAATGCCTTTGGGGAGAGACTGTATGAAAGTGTGCACCCTTATCTTAATGAATCTCGATGAATCGTGCAAACAGGGATAACACGTAAAAGCCAAGAGTTCTTGGAGAGAGGTGCAGTGTGCTGCAGCCAGGGGAAGGCTATGATGCCAGGCATTTAGAAGAGATACAAAGACTTCTACCTTTAGACGTGGTGAGGCGACATGTTGAATGACCTAACGTGTTTCAAGCACGGAACCCCTAAAGTGGCAAGAGTAACTTGGAATAATCACTGTGACTGGCTCTTCTGCAACTGCACAGGGTTCTCCCTCTCCTTTGAGCACTCTCTCCCTCGCTGCAACAACATGACCACTAAGCTGTATGTAAATTAATGCGTGATGACGTCACCAAAATGCAAATGAGCGTATCACAACATTTGGCAACTTTTAGTGACTTCTGGAGCTTGTGCTGCTACTTTCACGGTAAAGAGTTGGCAACACTGCACAGAACACACTGAAGCTTTGTGCCGTAAATGAAATCTTAATTTTATCCGGATATCGTACCCACTGGCAGACAGAATTGCATAGTGAAAGCAAAGCTTATAGGGAATGCAGCTTAACACAGATGGTGTCATTATTCTACAGGCATGACATTGTGCAATTAACATTTACTTTATAATGGGGTGCACCCTCATAATAATAAATTAAACCAAAAAAATGTGTCCACTTACCACTGGTTAAGTACCACTTTAAGTACTTGCTTCCAAACTGTTTTTTGTTTTTGGACACAATACCTTGGCGATTGCCGACCCTCATCTCAATTTCCTTACACTCAACTGAAAACCACCTCCAACCGCTCTGGAGGTTACAGTTTGATGAATCCAGCAGGACCATCGTCATTAAAAAGCAGAGATGAAATACTGCCATCAACAAACTCTCCACTCCTCAGCTGTACTTAAAGAATTTCATGAAAATCACAAGCAGAATTGGTCACACAAAGTGGACAGACTAACCAGTTTCCCTATGAAAACTGGTATTGGACGATTCCACACCTCATAATTTTTGTGTAGTACCAAAATCTGTTACATACCTGCAATTAACATTGTCTTTTTATTAACCTTTATTGTGATGTTTCCCTCACCTTTGCCAAGTTTTGTAGTTGCTTAACTCTAAATGTACCTTAACCATAGTTAATTTGTCATAACCAAAATCGTTCCCTCGGCCTATTTATACAGCCGTTGCACAAATATTAAAAGGAAAAAGAGGTCATTAAACAAATTCCAGGGTTTTGTTTAATCATCCAACATCCATGTTCTTGTCTAACAATAGGGTTGGACTAAATGACTCAGAGAAGTGTAGTACCCCCACAAGACACAAATCTCCAAGTCTACAAAACAATGTAGAAGGATGGGCTTATTCCCATAATCGCTGCAGTAACTTTGAAAGGTTGCTGTTCCAAGACTGGGATGATATCCACATTAATCCTTCTGATTCTCCAAATGACTAGATGTTAATTTCCAGCACCCAGTTTGTGTTATTTTACATACATGACTATTAGCTATTTGTTCAATGACCACCTTCAAAATAAATGTTCAGTCAAACTGTGTGTGTGTGTGTGTGTGTGTGTGTGTGTGTGTGTGTGTGTGTGTCTGTGTCTGTGTCTGTGTCTGTTTGTGTGTGTGTGTGTATGTGTGTGTGTGTGAGGAGGATGGGGTATGAGATCAAAGTGATGGAGGTGAAAATACACAGCACTAATTCTGGAGATGCTCCTCAGAGACTGAATGGCAGATCTGGAGGAGACGCAGCACACACACATGCACAAACAGGCAGACAGAAACACACACATGCACACAAACAGACAGACAGACACAGACAGACACAGACACAGACACACACACACACACACACACACACACACACAGTAGTTTGCTGAGGAGCAGCACATTGGTTCTGATTTTTGCCAGTGGGGAAGAAACCCGACTGATTATTTAATAGGCCTTTGAATGGACCTCACCGGGAGGCTCTCTTTGTGTGTGTGTGTGTGTGTGTGTGTGTGTGTGTGTGTGGGTGTTCAGGTACTTCTATCTTTGTGAGGACTGTTCAGGTTTCCATGCAATGGTAATTTATTAGCCTGATGTCTGGCTTTAAAGTTAGTTAACCCATGACATAAATAAATGCTCACTTTAATACTTTTCATCACAAATTAAAAGACGCAACAGTGATTCAACCAAAACCCACTTTATGAAAGCTTTTATATTTTCTCTTCCTAATACCTGAGGCTTTATCACTGTGAACCAATGACGCACAGCACAAGAGCATAGGGTGTGGCGAGTGATTTGTGGTCATTTTTGTGGCCTGAGGAGCACAGCAGATCTGCAGAGTTTCAAACAGTATGGTATTAGTCATAATTCATTAACAGCTGGTGTGGTAATGACCAATCATATCACCCCTTTTCTTTCCCTACAAGAGCTCAGTGGAGCCAGTGTCCTTGTTCAGAAGTGTCACGGCACTTTAAATTAATTACCTTTTGATGAGACAGAACATTTACTGGTAATGTGTTGCTTTTAGTATGGCCAGTATCTCTGGACTCCATGCATTTACATTCTGTTGCTACAATGCAACTGTTAAAGAAAACATACTAAAACTGAACAGAACATTAGCAGCTGTAGTAGTAGTGCATTCACCAGCTCGATCCAGGAAGCCACGATGGAGCCACACAGTGCTGTTGCTGGGTTAGCCTGAGTCTTATTTTCTGCGACCTGACATCGGCCATGAGCAGGCTGGGTAGTGCAATAGCCTCAGGTTTTAGCTGGATTATTTTAGCTATCTTCCTTCTCCTCCTGGGTGGTCACTCCGCTCTCGGTGGTGTTGGTCGGGCATGTCTGGCCCGGCTGCCCATGGTCTGGTTAGAAGATGCTTTGGGCACGCTGCACTTAATCCAAACACCACGCTTCCTTATCTGATGTTGATGAGTGTGTGTCATATGTGCTCTAGTTAAAAAGACAACAATTAAAACATGGGAGCTACCGGCCGCTTAATTGATATACGCCGCCATCAACATAGCAACCAACCGATGTCAAGGTTGGAGGATAAATGGTGTGGTCCTTATTCTTCAACACCACTGCTGACCAAACGTTGTCTGTCCTTGGCTTAGAAGTTACAGATTCCTATGTGTCTCTCTGGGTTCAGCTGCATAGGTACAGCTAAAGAAGCATTTCTGATGCATTTCCAAAGGCCCTATTGTATTTTCCATAATAGATACAGTGACTTTTAAATGTATTGTTAATATTTGTGACATATTTTTTACAGAAAGATTCTAACTTGTTTTAGTTCATATATATATATACATATATTTACAGATTAACACATACACATACTATACAGGTACACATAACAAGTTTGTTACATACATTTCCATTTGAGATTGATTATTAAAAAGATGACAGCCAAACATTACTAAACAAAAATCAACACTAAAAACCAAATAACCTAAAAGCCAAAAACACCAAACCGAAAGTAAGAAACTGAGAGGCTGTATAGTTTAGAATTACTTTCTGAATAAGCCTACATTCAGATGCAAACGAGCCAACGTAACTTTTGCTGAACATGGCCAATATGGCATCCAGTGACAATTACTGGATAATATGTTAAAACATAGTAGCACCAGTACAGAGTGGTCACACCAGACGTGTGCGTAACTGAGTAAGGTTGTGTTTTATTGCTTATGGATTCAACTTTTAATTTTTAAGAGGAAGACTTTAAAGACTGAAAGTAGTTTATGGATAAGGGAGTGGATGTGATCAATGAAATGTCCTTGCAAGTATAGCAAAACAACCACACTGCTGCCATTGTGTGTGTGTGTGTATGTGTGTGTGTGTGTGTGTGTGTGTGTGTGTGTGTGTGTGTGTGTGCGTGCGTGCATGTATATCAAATGAGATTTTAGATATCAGTGTGTTTTCATCAGTCCCACACTGACAGGCTCTATTAAAAACACCCTTGGACTCATTCTCATCACAGTTTGACAAGAGTAATTCCCATGGCAGGCAGGATGATGAGATGGAGAGCAGACAGGAGTTAACACATAACCAATTTTAACATATTTTTACTGAACTAAATTTATTTACTAAATCATGCCAAAATTAGCATGCAGGTTACAGGTTGAATAAGTCATGGCATTGGATCGAACCTGGAACAAGAGCTCCATAGTGTTTATCTTAGTTTCTCAAAAGTAGACGTTTTAGTGAGCCGAATGCAGGAATTGTTAGTGATGCTCGGATCTTGCTGTATCAGGTCATTTGTGTGGGCTGCAATCTGTCCTGTACTTAAAACTACTGCCTGAAGGAAAATTAATCTGCCTGTAAAGTCAATTCAAATTATAGCTATCCCTGCATGTAGTACGTGTGCATCATTATGTATGTGCATGCTTATTACTACGGCCATATGTTCGAGCAAATGCCTTCCCCAGCTACTGTGAATATCACTCTGCCATTTGGAGACTTGATTAATGCAGACTTTTTCAGATGCATAGAAATGTCATCGTCGTCCATCTGTATGTAGCGTGTGAAGCCTGGCATGTTCAAAGCAACAGTTTTAGTGTGGCTGTCAATCTCATTATCCCGCAGGAGGAATATATCACTTATGTTTACTGAAATCCTTGTATCTCCAAGTTTTGGCTTTTCAGTAAATAAAGGAAATCTGTGTTTTTAAAACATCTGATTTATGACACTGAGATTTCACAGCTGTTTTCCCAACATTAAAGGAACCACCGTGTTCTATAGCTCACGTGAAAGCATCATAATCACCGCAAATTGGAGATACAAGCTTTTCACATGAGAGGCTCCATACTTGATACATATGCTGTTGTTAACAAAGTTCAGCAGCCCGACTCAATGACAGCTTGACAATAGTTGGCCTCAGTCAGTCCACCATAGCCCTCAAATTTAGTAGACATAAAAGTTGGAGAAGATAGAAGATAAACATCGTCATCATATTATAGCACAACTCTTTGTAGTCACTGTATGCAGTTTATGATCTAGAGACATCAGGTTCTATCTCTCCTCTGCCAGACCTCAGCAGTCAAGAAACTGTGTTTGACCATATTACCATTGTTGCTGCATGCTAAGCCATTATTTGTACCTGTATATTCCCTTGTATCAGGGCAGACGATGCTTCTCGTTAAGCCAACACAGATGAAAAAATACAATGTATGAAATCATGACAGCTAACTTTACTGAACACATCAGCAGATGTATCTCCACGACAACTGGAGTTCATCAGCTGCAGTATGACCATCATGTGATAAGATTAAAAGTCTGAAAAAAGGTAGTAAGTGGACCTTGAGTTGGAGTGAGCAAGTCAGGTGCCTTTACAAATGACTCACTCCAACGGGGTGAACATATAATTAGTTTTTTATATTTTTTAAAGATACATTTTTACAAGTTTTCTTTCATTTACACATTGAAATATGTCTACACAATCATGTATTATAAAAATAATAAATAATAATTGATGAAAGTAGTCCTGGAAGGCGTGAATAGTTTTTACAGCATCAACTTTACACCTTTTGATAAGCTGCTACGTTCATTTGATATGGGTGGGACGAACCTCAATTAAAGTTCAAAGTCACACTTTAACCTCACAATTACTGTCCAATCCAATGTGCTGCAGTATGGAGCCAAAAACTGTAGCAAAATCTTTAAGAAGTCGTTAGGGAAGAACAGACACACTGGAAGCCAAGGTAAGGAAATGTCAGCTTGTACATTTATTTTATTATTCACATGTGAACACAGCAGAGGCATGGAGTGTTTCAGATCCCCTCTGGGGCACATTCAGCAGGGCAAAATGTCAACGAATGATCAGAAGTACAAAAATTAATCAGGGCCACATAAATGTGGCGTGTGTGTGCAAGAGAGTCCGGTTGGAGTTAATGTTCACCAACAGTCCAACAGGCAGAACACACAGGACCAAAGGAGCGTTAGGATGGATCACATACTAAAATGGGAGAGAGAGTGGAAAGCCTCACTCTGGCACTGAACACAGACATGCTTTAGACAGGAAGTGTGTGTGGTGTGTGTGTGTGTGTGTGTGTGTGTGTGGGGGGTTCAGCCTTGGTCAGTGTTCTTTAAATGGAGTACGTTTATCTCCACCTGCGACCACTTTACTCCCAGGCTTTAGTTTGGAATTACCCAAAAGAAAGGTTTATATTTGACAGAATGAAAGACAAAGAGAGGGATGAAGGAGCAGAGCTGAATTTCCTTCAAGTGACAGCTCAATCCACGCGGCTGTCTTCCCTTCAGAGAGACAACTTTTGATCCAGTCTGACTGTGCAGCCCCTCACTCGTGAAAGCCAGTCTCATTTCCGAGTCTGTGTGTGTGTGTGTGTGTGTGTGTGTGTGTGTGTGTGTGTGTGTGTGTGTGTGTGTGTGTGTGTGTGTGTTAATGTCATCGCCTCAATCTCCATGGCGATGATGTCCCATTCAGCCAGGCACCTGCCGGGATAAGAGGTGGGGGAGGAGGGAGGGGGGGGCTCAGTCAATCAGTCAAGCTGGGGGAAAAAAAGCATCAAAATGTCTGCCGCGCCCTCGCCAGGTGTCGGTGTATTGAAAAGAATCAGACTTCCGAAGATTATTCAGCTCCATTTACCTTTTGGGATCACCCAGGGTGCAGCAACCTAGGTGAGACCAAGGTAACCATGGCAACACTTGCCGGCGGTGAAAAGCTTGTGCATCTGTGACGGCTGGAAGAAAACATTCAGCTAAAGACGAGAACACTTTGCAGAAACCTTTGTGAAACATCATCTCATGCGTGATTCTCAAACAGTCCACAGGGGGATCCCTGGGGGTCCGAGAGGAACCTCCAGGAAGTCCCAAACTCGCATGTCATTGTACAGAAATGATCCCAGTGTACAAGGAAGAGACACTTATACAAATAAATACTAAATATTGTCATATGGGTCTGGGAATTCAGTGTAATTATACAACACATTCATAGGGAACCGTCAAATGACAAGACATTGCACATAATTTCCTCATTTCACAAAGTATGACACTGCTGCTTCAGACTGAACACCACAAGGCATGAACAGAAAGGAGAAGGTTTGCGCTCGTTGATGGGGTTTAAGAGTGTTTGACCAATATAGCATATATAATATAAGAAGTGAGTAGATATAGGCCAGGAAGTGTGGTCCACCTCCAAAATAAGAAAATGAGTTTCTCTCTGACCACAACTGCCAAATGTGCTTTCATTGATTGATGGCAGATGAAGCTGATAACCCACGTAGAGCCTCAGGGGTATCTGCTGCTACAGCCTTCCATGATCTTGTATGAGCAGTAGCTTATAGTGGCCAATTTTAGCTAATGTTAGCTAATGTTAGATAGACTTTGCTGTGTAACTGACATTATGAGTCAGTCTTTTCTACTTGTGCTACTGTTACATTATGTTTGAGAATGTACCGTTATCCTATAAGAAAGTTACCTGTGGCTAAAGTGGCCACTGTTGAGCCAAAGTTACAGCCTCACTTCATTCCACTAGCATTTTAGAAGAGTCTTTAAGTGCCCCATGATGGTATTAATGCTGTTTCAGAGGGGTTAATAATCTGGCACAGATTCAGTGTTTGGCTCCAGTGTTTAGTCGAGTTTAGCACAAAGACGAAGCTGGAGAAAATGGCTGACCCTAATCAAAAGTATAAAAACATACCTTTCAACAAATCCAAAGCTGCCTATTTATATGAACAACATTTCTGTTAAACATGTTAATCTTGGACAATCACTGCTTTTTAAACTGAGCAGAATCTCTGCGTACCTATAGATGGTGTTAACATGCTGATGAGGTCATTGGAGCTAACAAAAAAAAAAACTGGTTTCAATCAAATGCAACAAACATTACAGATGTCAGCCATTATGTTCCATCCACATTCCAGATCCTGCATGCTCACCTGATGTTTTTCAAGAGATAGCTCCAAAACTAATGTCTCACTGTCACATCCATGTTCCATAAACGCCACACGTGATTAGTCAGTTATGTAGTGATTCAGTTAAGCTCGGTTGCCTCTGCTTCCATTCTTTTTTCTAAACTAAAATAAACGTGTAAATTGCTGCACAAACATGAAATTAATATACTGAGTCAATCAGCTCCTTCACATATAAAATTAAGATACATAACCACTTCTAATCTGAAACATCAAATCACCAAAATAAATACATAATGGGGTATTAGGATCAAACAATGTTGTTAGAATCTACATATTATGCTTTAGGTTTATTTCCTCATGCTTCACATATCTGTCATCCAGTCAACTTTATCGGGACTATTCCTGTTGTATGGTCTGACGTTTGTCCAAAATAATCATGATGTTTTCTCTCAATAGATTCTCTCATTTTTTAAATACCACAATTGTTTTGGGGTGAATGCTGGAATCTCAGAGACAATATATCTCAAAACATCAAAACCATCTATATGGATAGATACTGGAAGTAAGAGAGAAAAAGGCTTTAAGGGGAAAGTTCCCCACAGTACTTCCTGTTGTATTGTGATCTCATTCACTTGGAGTTGTATGAGCTCTTCCTGGACCTGACTCCCCTCTGAGCTTCTCTTGACTGTCCTCACTGTATCAAAGTTGGTCATTGTTGGTGCAAGATAGCTCTGGGAAGAAGCATTAAGGTAAATGCTCCATGTGATATCACCAAAGCTTTTTAAAAAAAGCATGTGCGTGTTTGAGAGGGGACTTTGCTCGAATATTTCTTGAACCCAGAGTCATAGATTGAAAGCAGGGATCCAAGAAGCAGAGAGTCAAGAGCAAAAGCTGCAGGAATATCACCTCAGCAACTGTGACTGTGTGCATCTTTGTTTTATCTGCGTGCATGACTGAGAAACGGTAACAAACTGAGGAACGGTAACAAACAAGTGTGTGTGTGTGTGTGTGTTTGTGTGTGCGTGTGCGCGTGCGTCGATGCATTAGGACCTACAGAGTGTGAAATGGAGCAGGGTGGTTCAGGCTTCAGCCGTGACACACATGCACACACACGCACACACACGCGCACACACACATACACACACACACACACACACACACACACACACACAAGACAAACAAGATGTATGATAGTTTCCTCTTCTTGCCTGTCTTTCTCACTCGCATTTTCATCCCCTTCTTCTTTTTTCTTCTTCTGCTCCATCCCCCCTTTTCCCCCTCTCTTTCCATCGCTTCAACTTTTTCTATATCTCTCTGTCACCGCTTTATTCCGCTGCTTTATCTCTCTGGATAAAGCTCTCCCTGCTGTGGAGTTTGTTTTTCTCCCTGCTCTGCCTTTATCTTCCGTTTGGATGCCGTGTATGTGCAGTAGCATGGAGAGAGACATAGACGGAGAGAGAAAGGAGAGAGACAGCATCCCCATGTCGGGCCAATGATGGATTAGAATACTAAAATACTGGAGAGAGAAAGCAGACACACTAGACACTCAAATCTGACATGGTGTGTGTAAGTGTGTGCGTGTGTGCGCTTTCGTGCGTCTAAATATACTGCACGGTAATAGAACAATAAAAAGAACGCTTCTTTCCAAGCACACACACACACACACACACACACACACACACACACACACACACACACACACACACAC
>CALSCE010010666.1:663723-686304 GCA_943593645.1 Bovichtus variegatus
CACACACACACACACACACACACACACACACACACACACACACACACCCTCCTTCTCTATTCCTCTCTCACCCTGAGGCTCCCTCTCTCTCCCTCTCTCTGAGTTGATTTAACGCATGGCTTCTCTGCTTGTTTATTTCAGTACATATTAATGTAAATCACCGGTGTCCACTCCCTCCTCTCTCTCCCTCCACTGTCTCTCTTTCTCCCTCTGTCCATCCCTCTTCTCATCCTGCCACCGGGTGTCGGCCTGACGACAAACAGCCCAGACAACAATTAAAATGAACAACGGGTCTCGGTGAAAGGCCGCCAGTCTGGCCACGCCAATCAGACACCCGCCCTCCCCTGCTGATCTCAATTAACCTCCACTATTGGTTGGTAGGTGGTGGGGGTGGGGTGGCGGGGGTTCTGACCTGGCTATCTAATTCTATGTAATGCAGAGCAGGATGGATGGAGGAGTGATTCTGAGGTCAGATGAAACTGCTCATCTCCTTTTGAGCTCATTTACTGTACACTGAGTACACTGTGCGCTGACTTTTGTCGAATGTTGAAGAGCATTGCTTTGCTGTTACACACGGAGAAGTCAGTAGATACATTCCAGTGTAATCAGACTCTTACTTCCCTTGAGCAAGGCACTGAAATCCATCTTAAAAGTGGTTCAATCAGCCAATACAAGCCAACTTGTTTCAAGTACTAGAATCAAAGTGTCCTGAGTCCTGATCACTGCCCTTTCCCAGTTCAAATAATAATTTTTAGACTCACTGCTGTGATCCCACATCAAATGAAAGTCTCAGACAGAGCTTACTCTCAGGCTGTGTATGACCTCCAACAAGCTGCACCAGTTGAAATCTCAGCAATTCTTCTAAGGGTTTCCTGCCCTGAGCCATTTGTCCTGAGTGCTACACAGGACAAAACTAAGTATCAGCACAGACTGCTGACTTGATGCTTATGAAACAAATTATTTAGGATTATTGGTGAGCTCATTATTTAATTACATATTTTCTCTCAGAATTAAATGTCTAAGATTACAGCAGTTCATTGTAAAGCAAATACATTCTTACAAAAGCTGTTACAAATTTGGGTATTTTAGGCTGCAATAGTCAGAATCATCAATCCTGGTGGGGATCTGCTGTTGAAAAAGGTTGATTATCTCACAGAACTATGTGTTCATGGTAATGAAGGAACATGTCACCCGGTGCAACAGTGTGGATGGGTCATGTGTTTTTAATGGAGCTCTATGGCACAGAGGAAGAAGATAGATGGGGTGGTGATACACACACAGTACCTGAGATACATTCACTGTTGGTTGAGTCTGCACATGGGATTTAGAAAAATATAGAATGTCCCTTGATCCTTTAAATATTTCTTCAAGGTTCAACACCAAAAGCATTGTGTTTCATGTGTGCATGAGCTCTCTGATGATTCCCTGTAATGAAAACACTTCATGGAGACATTTGCAGTCATTACTATGAATAAATGTTTCATTGTAATCAGTCTCTTCTGTTACATTATAGGACCTGATTGCTGTTTATGAACATCAGTATTTACTGCTTAGCCTGATTAATGTTTAAAGTCTCTTATCGCTGTTCCACTGACTGACAGACGCTTTGTCTGAGGGCCGTGTTCAGAGTGTGTGTGTGTGCGTCTGTGTGTGTTAGTGTGTGTGTGTGTGTGTGTGTCTGAGGAAAGAGAAAGAGAGGTCAAAGTTTGCTGCAGACCGGTCACCTCTCTCTATCTCTCTCCTCATTCTTTCATTCCCTTTGCAGTTTGTTTCTTATTCCCTCCTTTACCACTCCTTCTCTTTTCTGCTCCCCCTTTCCTCTTTTTCTTTTGTCCTTCATTCTCTTTCTCCATTACCTCTTCTTTCTGTCTGCTTTTTCTTTTTTGCATCTTTCATTCTCTCCCTCCTCCTCCTTTCATTCCCTCACTTCTTATATGTATATCCTCTCATCATTTTCCCTTTTTCTCTTATTTCTATTCCTGTTTCCTCCCTCTTTGTTTCTTCTTCTAATCTGTATTTTCTCTGCTCTTCCAATCTCCTCTCCTTCTTTCATCTCTCCTCTCTTTTCATCACCTGCTCCCTTCTTCCACCCTTTTCCTTACTTTTTTTCTTCAGTGTCTATTCCCTTCTCAACCCCCCACCCCCTTATTTTTTCCTCTCTGCCTCTCTTCTGTCTCGGTGCTGTCCTCCTTCGCCTTGTATATTTCTTCTTTCATGACGTTCATGCTCCCTCTATTGTTTTTTCTTCCTCTCCCTCCTAATTCTTTCCTCTTTTTATCTCCTATCATCTCTTTGCTTAATTTTATGTTGTTTCCCTCTTTTGTCCTCTCCTCACTTTCTTTTTTTCCTTTACATTCCCTCTTTCTCTCATATTTTCCCTCCTCTGTCTCCTTGCCCTCCATCATCACTGGCGCCCCTGCAGGTGGAAGTTGATTTTAAAAAGGAACTGTGTCAGCAAAAGGTTTTTAAGACAAAGAAAATCAAGAGGTGGTGATATTCTCTGCTATGTTTGTGCTCCAGGGTCTTTTTTTTTCCTTACTATTTCTATCACTGCCTTACCCCCCACCCACCAAAAAAAATAAAACATGCACACACACACACACACACACACACACACACACACACACACTGCTCCCCCAGGAGCCTGTCAGATGATAAAGAGATGTTGTCAGGGACTGATTATTAGCCTCCCAACTAAATACAAGTAGAACATCAAACTCACAAAGACCACACGGGGACCTGTCTTTGTTTTCCTAATTTGTCCTCCACACATCTCTCTCTCCCACTCCTTCTCTAACTCTCTTCATTGTCTGTGTGTCGGTGTCAAAAGTAGCGTGTGTTTCTCGCCTGCTTAGGAGCTATTTGATTTGTTCTGCCGTTTTAGAGCTGATATTGTTTCTGGTGTGTTGTTTTTATTATGACGGCTTTATTCATATCAGTGCCTGTGGCAGCTCGGGTCCCGGTCCTGAGTCACCGGGGAGGGAGATAGGGATGGGGATAGAGTAATAAAGCAAGAAAGAGCTGCATCGGCTCAATACATGGCAGGCAGTATGTGTGCAAATATATGTGTGTGCGACTCTATACAGTATGTGTGGCTATGCTGACGTGGGTGGGAATGATGAAGTGCAAGACTCAAATTATAACAAAAGGCTTCACCCAATTTTCTTTGCAATCTCTGCCTGATCCCTGCAGGCGCGCACAAACACACACATCACACACTTGGCACTTGATGTTCATTAAACAATGAGAGACAAGTGTGTAATTTGTCATTCACCATGGCTGTAGAACGGGGAGAAGAAGATCTCTCCATTCATCACTGTGATGAAGTCAGACTGATGCAGCATATATAAACGGCCCTTTCCCCTTCAGTCATTGGTAGGATGACCCACAGATAAATCATCATCCATCAATGAGTTAAAAAAACAACAACAACAATAATAAAAAACAACAAGGTCCGACTGCAGCCGTCGGGCCTTCCTGTATGTGTGGGTATGTGTGGGGTTTGCTCCAGAATCAGACCATTTGTTTGTCTGGTTTTCTGGCCCATCAGCTGCTTTGACTCCAAAAACAGGAAATGTAGCCTACTGTCCATGTGAGTTTTTATTTTTTAATAACAAAATGAAGGAGTTTGTAATTTGGAAACACTACATTTTGTGTAGCTGCTAATGATAGCTAGATAGCAGACTTTAAGTTGTTATTATTATATTATTCTTTTGACTGTGTTCCCTTTGAAAAGTAGCTATTGTTGGATTTTGTAGAAGCTATAAATAATGAACAGGCTATATCATAAACGTGATGTTTGTCTACAGTGTCATTATCAACTTAACTAGTTAAATTCATTAGCATGCTAAAACATTTGTTTGTACTTTGGTATAATAACATGTACCAACCTTTTCAGATTTCTTTTTCTAGGTTGCAACTTTTCAGTAAGCCAAATTAAAGAGTTTGGAGCGTGTTTCTGTATCCAGCAATTTAATTATGTTGCGAGCACAGGTGATAAAGTTATCAACGCTCATTATTTTAACTGAGCTCCATTGATGAATAAAATCAACAAATCAATATTCAGTCAATGAAAGGTTCCAACAGAATGCAACAGGATAGTTGCTGTGTTTGTGTGCTGCTATCAGCCAAAAATGCAAACATTTGTTATGTAACATGCTTGCAGCCTAATACACTGTGTTTGTTAGATATTAGTGATTCGTGCATCGTATGCTATGCAGAATGGGAAGAACAGGAAAAGACATTGCTATGACTCGGGAGATTTCACATCTTTTTCTCAGATGGTTAACATTGCCTCCTCTGCTCGTATTGTGGGCACACCAGATGAATGGAAAGGTAGCCTAGCTAGTTAGCTACTTTTGTATCCTCTTGCTAAGTTAAACCAGATATTAACTGTGCAAGCTTAATATTAAAGTATATATTTTGTATTTGGTTGTGCTGAACTGCCAGCGACTGCAGCCATTTTTATTTTGCCTTCTGATGTTTTTGTGCTAACAACCAAGATGGCCACTCAAGTGAACATATTTGTACTGACAGGGACACTACATTGTGCTCATTGGTTGATGGCAGCAAGTGAACACCGACCACAACTAGGTCTTCAGGGCTCACAGGACTTTAATACACCACGGCAGCTGCAGTCAGACCGCGTTGAACAGAAGTGCAATTTTCAAAGGAAGAAAAAAGGGAAGCAAGGACAGAAGTACGGAATCAAGAAGAAGCTACTGACAAAATGTGAAGTCCATTTCTTCACTGTGTTTCTTATCATTTTACAGCGATCAGTCCACGATTGTAGGCAGGTCCATCATATGTGAGTGTGTGCACGTATATGTGAGTGTGTGTGTCTTCTCTATATCCTCTGTTCTACCCCCAACTGAGGGAGGCAGATAGAATCAGAAGGATCAGTAGTACGGATTTAGGAGGGCCAGTGGTGAGGGATGCAGCCCCACCTGTCCCGGAGGAGCCCAGGTTGGAGACGGTGGCCCTCTCTGAGTATAGTGGGATGACGTCAAACTGGCCACCTTCATCACCCTCCTCCTCTGTCTGTGTCAGTTCCTCCTCTTCCTCGCTCTCCACCACCTGACAGGGAGAAGACCTGTTAGTGAAAACCTTTGCGGCATTTCTTAATTTAGACATTTAACATTTCACAATGCTAAAGAACAGCAGACACAAGCATCACCTGAACTCTCAGATGGTAAATAGTGAAGATCAAGTTTGATTTCTCTGAATTCTTTGGGCAGATATTTGTATCAGACACTCAAATCAAATGTGGTAGTTCATAAGGTTGGTGGTTGAAGTAGTGAGGGTTGGTTTGTGTTCTTCTTGTTTATGAGCCTCGTCTGTCAATTCAGAGACCGCTTCATCCGGACATCTTAGATATGCCACTGTTATTGTTCACAAAACTGGGAAAAAATGAATAAAACTGCTTGAGAAAGACAAAAAAAAAAGAATACAAATTGTATTACATAATCTTTAATAGAATATCAAGTTTTAAAATTGAACATGAATGTTGAAATGGAATGTTGCGAAAGACAGGCACTTTTTTGTGACAGTAAAAAAGAAAGTTAAATTAGAAATTAGTATTTTGTATTTTATAATTTGAATTGGGAATTGGGTTTTGAGAGTGAATTTGATCAAAGAATATTTATTGAATAATCTGAAACTGAAAGGGACTTTTATCAGATAGAAAGGAAGGAAAAAAACTCAGAAAGATGAACCAGCCTTACGCCACCTACATTTTACTGAGACACTGCATTGAAGCACTTAGAAAGAACGAAGCACATATGCTTTGTAAGCACATATTCAACCAATTCATCCTAAATTATTAATACTAATAATTAATACGTAATACTATGAAAGTGATGTGTGTAGCATGGTGTTTAGGGCCAGTCAAAGTATTTATTTGTGCCCTAAATAGAAGAGCACAACCCCCCCTCCAAAATAGCAACATTAAAATGACTGAAAGGAAGATAATCAATTATCATGATATAACAAGGAACAAGTACACTTTTTTGCATGTCATTTGCAATTTGCATGGGAAGTGCATTATGAAAGTCAGCTTAGGACTTTGTGTTTTGAATGTGTTTGTTTGGGGGCAGACATTTAGTTAGCTCGTCCTTAAAGCCAGGTCTGATATTGTCCTACTGCCTAGTACCTTGGCATTATATTCATATTAGAAATTATGTTAATATTGGACGATTCCACATGGTTTACATGCCAACATTGGACTATTCCACATGGTTTACATGCCAACAGTCAGTGTCAGTGCAGTCATAGTTCAGAATAGACAATTCATAGCAGATTTGGCGAGATTTCTGCTGAGAGAACTAAGTCCCCCTCAACAAACACATAAATTAACTTTTTTTGAAGCGTGAATGAAGCAGCTGATGGCAATCAGCAAACGCAAGCCTGACTTTAGTGCTCTTAATGGCCATTCGGCCGTTTATCGAGCAATGTTTGTCGAATGTATCATGTGTGTCCATGTGTGAGCACTTTCATCAATATAAGTCTTTATTTAAAACTTTGAAGCTGTTGACGAATATGATTCGCTGCAGTGTTATGGGTGCTGAGTGTTGAGGATGCCCAGCTGTTCAGCCTCAATGATATGCACCAACATCTGGAGGAGCCCAAGGCCCGTGCTAGCTTATTGTGTGCAGATTGTTCTTCTACTGATAATAATATGGCATTGTATCATTTCAGTGAAATACTGCCTCTGATACCTGCTCGTTTCATGGTGTTCCGATTTATTGACTGACATTTTTTGACACATTTTAAACTTTCCATCATCTCGTCTGACAGTTGCAGAAGCCATAAACAAGCCAGTTGTCTTGGTCTCCTTCAGGGTACAGACACAGATTATGGTTTAGTTCTTCTCACTTTTATAGAGTGCTAGGAAAATAGTATGTAGCCCTACGTAGTGAAATAGATTCTAATATGTATTTACAATGGGATGTTAAAAATAGCAGACCAGCAGGAAGAGCACCTTCTTTCTATGCTTCAACTTTTCCCCAGCCTGCACAGTTATTCTTAGTCACTCTCTTGTACTGAGAGTCTCGTGACCTTTCCTTTCATCTGCTGGGACAGAAAAAGAAGCCTGAAGAACATTGTTAATATGTCTTTGAAGTTAATTAGAGTGAAGAAGACAGACTTGGATTCTTCTTAGGACCAGCTCTTGTCCAGGGAACTTATACGTATACTTATACACTGTCTGTAATGAGAATAAATATAGTTGTTAGTATTGTAGTTTGTTGTAGAATCCATTGCCACCTGGTATCAATATGTGATTTGTATCTGGATATCTTCACTGTATAAGGAAACCTGAATGTTAATGATTGGATCAGCCAGAAAACTGACTTGAACTGTGATCAGATCTCACATAATAATAATAATTATATAAACACACATATATATATATATATATATATATATAGGGGGGGGTGAACAGAAAGAAAAGAATGAATGAGTAAAAGAAGTAAAGGTACGATGGAGGAACTGAGGAAAGGACAGAATAAGGTAAGTGGGGGATTTGTGGAAGGAAGAGAAAGAGGGGGAGACATATGGGCTTGAATAAATTCATACTAATGAAGCCTGACTGATGCACTGCCTCCAACCAACACCTCATCTAATCCGCTCACTGGGAGAGAGATGCAGAGAGGGAGCGAGAGAGGGAGCGGAAGAGGGAGAGTTGGAATCCCCTCTTGTCTGACGGCCCAGATTATCTCTGGCAGTGAGGCATGCTGGGAGCCAGGGAGCCACAGCCATGGCAGATTGTGGTCTGGCCAAGGTTACAGTAGCCAGGACCGCAATTGGATTGGACCACATTTAATGGTCAGTGTTGGACAAGGGCAGCCAGAAGCTGTGGAGCTCTCAGAACATATGTGTTCACAGCACATTTCAGCACGTCTGTGTGTCTGCTACTGTCTGCACAATACTGAGCTGGCAGACATGATCCTGACAGGACTGAAATCAAAACACTTCAGGGCCAAGACTTGTATTTGTGCCACATACTGTGCGACGCCTGATTGGTTGGGAGAGGACAGTCATGACCGTTAGAACATTTGTTTGCCTGTAGTTAAGGTCTGACTCTGATCCCCTCACCTGCTAAGCACAAAGTGGTAGGGAAAGTATGTAGATCATGAGTCGAGGATCACTTGTTTGATACTGAAACATTTTCACACCTAAACTGGCTCATTCTGAAAATGCCATTTATGTATAAAAAACAACGTCCAGAAGTTTTCAGAGTGCGAAGGGTGCTTGCAAATGCATTCACCTCCTCTGTACTCTACTCAACATGGTACAGTCCGAGTTCCCTTTACTATAAAGCTCGCACTTCCTGTTTAAAAGGTGGTTCTTTTCGGAGGAGGTTTTTGCTAAATAGTTAAACATTCCCATCTTTTAAACTGCTCATTTACAACAACAAAAAACTAACTCGGATACCTGCCGGACGCACATTGTCAAACAAACCACAGACATTACGCAGATCCCACATGACCACCGCTCACTAGACACACATATTGGCTCAATACTCACTGAGGCACATGGTACATCCATCCCACTACACACCACCCCCAAACCACAGGGACACCCCCGACACACACACTCATCCTACACCTGATTAAAGTAAAATAAAATTATTCAGACACTACCTTAAATACAGATCACTAGACAAAGCAGAAATAAACCGGATCCAGAACCAAATCAGACAACAACAAATAAATCATTCTACACCAAACCGGACAGTGACTACAGATCCTAATAAGAAACAACGAATAGTGCTTAAAACAAAAACAACATAACAACTCTCATACATCAACAAAAAACCATTGAAAAAACAAACTTATTCAGACATAACCTCCAAAACATTCTCTCCTGTCCCTCAGAGCCACACTTCGACCACAAATAGAAGAAAACTGTAGACATGACCACAACAAATCCCTCCCCATTACTTACTTTAGTATGGAACTAAATCTGGGACAAAAGTGTTGACATGTGAGTGACAGCAAAACAAAGAAGGCTTGAAGATCTTCCTCAATCATGTTGCCTTCAGGAAACGTAGGTACCTCGAGAAGTATGATTCAACACTTTCTATACACCATATTCCCGCGATTGTTGGGTAAAAAAACTGACGGCAGTCACAGAGTTCCGTCAAGCAAGCTGTCTTAGAACGTTCTCGGTACCAATAGCAGTATAAGAGCAATAAACTGACTGCTTGTGCAGTTCAACAGACACACTTTAGGGATTGACGTTTCCCACTTCCACAGAGAGTAGCTTGGTGGTCAGAATTTGCTTGGTGCTTAAGTCTGCTCCACGAGGACAACCTGCTGACTATTTTTAATAGATACTCTGGGAAATGATCCTAATATATATATAATATTATGATAATGGTAGTTTTTGTAACATAGGGACATACATACATACAGGGAAAAAAACGTTTATTGGTGGGGAATTTGCCAAAGCTGGAAATGAAGCATTGCATGAGCCATGGCCCCCACGCCAGATCAGGGCCAAAACACTGAAACGGAAAAAATACGGTCTGAACCAAAAGAATAAGATGTGAAACTGTAAAAACTAAAGATCTGAACCTCAAAACATAAAACCTGCATATGAAAAAAACAAGAACTCAAATATCAAAATATATATGAAAGTGAAAATTTAAATAAATCATTTATTCCAAAGAATTACAGAACTGAATCAAAATAATATTCAACCTGAAAAAAATTTCAAGATCAAAACTTGAACTTTCAGTTAAAACGTTTTTTTTCAAATGATGAAACGACACAACGAAGAAATGAATGCTCACCTGACACAAATTAAGAAAAACAAAGCACCCGGAGAACACTGTTCTGATGAAAGAAGTTCCAGAAACCTACTTCAACTTGCTCTCCCTCCTCATCACCACCGGCCTCACCACGGATCACTTACCTCTGCCCCGGAAAACAGCCAGTCAAAATTATCCATAAACCAGGCAAAGATTGAAAACATCCTACCAGCTACGACCCATCAGGTAAACTGTTTAAACACACCATCTCTGCACGCCTCACACAGATAATGTGGGACTCTTCTGCAACACCAGATCCACCACCGATAACATCCTTCGGCTATCGGAAGCAGTTTCAGAAAAAAATAATCAACCATGGAAATATTATTCAACACTGAAAAAGCTTTTGACAAAATGTAGCTCAACAGGTTACTCTACAGACTACAAGACAAAAAACTCCAAATACAACTTCCCATCAACAACATCAATCGTCCTCCACAACCGTCAAATAGAGAGCAAGGTCTTAACTTCCATAAGATAAGATAAGATAGAACTTTATTTATCCCGATGGAAATTGTTGTGCAACAGTTGCAATACACAGTAGGAGACAGTATAACAATTCTAAAATTTACAAATAATGCAATGAATTTTTTACAGTAAATATATATCTAAAAAAGATGTAAACATAAGATGAGTTGAGATTGGGTAAGGTGCAATATTCAACAAGGTGAGGTAAGGTGTGGTATTTAGCAAGATAATATAAAGAATAAAAATGTACATAAATTACAATAATTACAAAAATTACAAAACCAAACTGAGTATAAATCGAAACTGAGTATGAAGAGGGAAGTAGGCTACATATGAACCAGAATAGACTGAGGAATATGAATATGAAGATGAAGAGATGAGAAGAAGAGAGAGAGAGAGGACCTTAGGTCACTGTGTCTCCTCTGTCCATCTCACGACCTGAGGTGGATGTGTTGTAAAGTCTTATCGCCACAGGGAGAAAGGACTTCCTGTGGCGCTCTGTAGTGCATCTTGGTGGTATCAGTCTGTTGCTGAAGGTGCTCCTGTATGAGGAAAGCACATGGTGGAGAGGGTGAGAGTCAATGTCCATGATGCTTCGCAGCTTGCACAGCATCCTCCTCTCTGACACCACCACCAACGAATCAAGCTCCACCCCCAGTACAGAACCTGCCTTCCTGATGATCTTGTTGATTCTAGTGGTTTAGTTGATTTGACTGAACTAGACCTGCTGCCCCAGCACACAACTGCAAAGAAGATGGCTACCACAGAACATCCGCAGCATGATACTGCAGACATTGAAAGACCGGAGCCTCTGCAGGAAGTAGAGTCTGCGCTGGCCCTTCTTGTACACAGCCATGGTGTTCTTGGCCCAGTCCAGTTTATTGTCCATTTGAACTCCCAGGTATGTGTAGTCCTGTACAGTGTCCACAGCACCCCCTTGATGGAAATTGATGTAGCTCCTACAGCTCCTTGGTCTTGCATATAGCACTTTTCCAATCTTTGCGATCACTCAAAGTGCTTTACAACACATCAGCATTCACCCATTCACACACATTCATACAGAGTCAGAGGCTACTGTACAAGGTGCCACATGCTCATCAGAGACCATTCACACACACACTCACACACTGTTGGCCATGCCATTGGGAGCAATTTGGGGTTCAGTATTTTGCTCAAGGACACTTTGACATGCTGACCGTAGAGGCTGAGGATTGAACCACCGACCCTCTGGCTAGTGGACGACCACTCCATCTCCTGAGCCACAGCTGCCAGGTGTTGAGCTGTAGATGTTTAGCTCACACCACTCAACGAAGGAGTCCACGACGCCTCTGTACTCGCCGTCTTGAAGTCTGAGGTGTACAGAGTGAACAGAAATGGCAACAGAACCGTTCCCTGTGGGGCCCCCGTGTTGCTTACCACAGTATCAGACACACTCTACACCCCTATCACGCCCGAAGCCAGTGTCCCGCAGGGTGCAGTCCTCAGTCCAGTCCAGTTCTCCTCTTCTTCTTTGACGTCTACTTCCCACCACCGACCATAGGACATGTCTCACAATTGGCCAATGACCTCTGTTACTGCAACTCCAAATCAATTCCACTTGGTGCCAAACAACTCCAAGCATACATCACAACAAAAGAAACCTGGTTCAACATTTTGAGAATGAAACTCAACCCCAGCTCATTCTATTCACCAGAAACCCATCTCAACCCCATAATCCACCTCAACCTCAACAACCTAAAATGGCAAATCACCTTTCTATTTCTATATCAGGCATTCCCTGGGTTTACAGGGGAATATCTTAAATCTGTATTTAGTTCTGAACAACTTAAACTGTTCATGCGTTCTCTCTCATCATCTGGACTTCAGTAGTCCTAAAACAGTGCTCCTGTTGGATCATTCACATTCTACATAATTCTTTTTAAGGCTTGCCAAAGTGCTTTGATTACTCCTTCCCCAGAGCTGCTCCTTTTATCATGGAATTAAATGCTGACTTACTATTGTCCACTGATGACAGGTTTGATCTTCTCGACGACCGTCAAATTGTTGCATCATTGAAAATAAATACATTTGTGCTTCCAAACTGGCAACTTCCCTTATAACATTTCAAGTTGTTATATTTGCATAGGCTATACCGTAGCCTATAGTTACTAGGCTTGTTGCCAGCTGCGACATCCTGGAGAATCCTACTGTAGCAGGTGCAAGATGTCTGTCGGTCTATCTGTCTGTGGACAGATTTAGTCAAAACCGAGCAGGATGCAGTCAGGACTCTACACAGATGTGTAGTTGAGATCAAAGTTAAGGTCATGTTCGAAAATGGCCGTGGTCCTAGCAAGGGGCCATTGGCCTGGCTTTGTGCTGAAGCTTTACGCCCCTGGCCCAATTTGGCGTCACAAACCTTTGCAGGTGTGTAGGTTATGTTCTAATATGGGTGTGGTCTGAGCAAGGGAGCAAAAGTAGGGGGGCGGGAAGTGGGGAAAGAGCATTTGGCCGCCTTACTTTCCGCCCCTGGCCCGATTTGGCCGTCACGTTGTCTCTAGTTTCTTATTTGTGACCAATAACTGTTCAAAAAACAATCACATGGATTTTGTTTTGTATTTGACTGCTTCCATGGACAAATTGTTTTTGTGTGTCTCTGCTGATATTTCTTCAATCCATTATTTGAAAAATGGTTTTCATTATATTTTTACAAATGTAAGGTAAAATGGTGAGAGGGAGGACATGTGGTACACACAAATTTAATCAACAAAAATTTAATCAACACATTTTGAAATTTAAAAGATGCAAATATTTGAAGAATATCTGCAAACTCCTTCTTGTGTTGTCACAAAGCAAAAATGAACAGTAGTAAAAAGATAAAACTGATAAAAAGCCCCAGCAATGGATTTAATACGAATACAATAAATATACAACATACCGTGTGACAGTGACAAGATGAGCTCAAACCAAAGATAATAGAAACGGCCTTGGAATAAAAGTCTTAAAGGTAATTTAAAATGTGAAGTGTACTCACGATGTTGTTGTGTTCAGGCAGGTGGTTGTTGCTCAGCAGCTCATCCTCCTGAACCAGCGGGGAGGGTCTGGGAGCAGGAGGGGGGGTGAAGTCGGCAGGCAGGGAGCCGGGGCTTCCCATCCAACTGATAGAGTTACCTGCACGGAAACACAGCCCATCACTGCCTCTGTGTGTGTGTGTATGTGTGCATGTGCGTGTGTGTGTGTTTGTGTGTGCGCAGTGGGCTGGCCTGTGTCCTGCGATGCTGCATCTGAGTGAACCTACATATCTATTTGTCAGCTTTATTGTTTGCGCTGTTGGTAGCTTGATAAATCACTGAGCTTTATGGGAAGTGCATTGACGCATCGATCGAGGCTTTAGTGTTTGGACATACAGGCTCAGTGTGTATCGACAGTCTTATTGACAGGTGCTGTGATTGAGGGACAGCTGCAGGGCTTTATCCTCCGGCTCCTCTCCTCACACCTCTTGAGCCCTGCAGAAGCCTAAAGCTGCAGATACAGACTGTAAGACTCTTATGAATGCTAACACTGTAGCATGTAGCTGACATATAAAGCGGTCGAGTTGAGTTCATGCTGTGAACATCGCTGCAGGAGCCAGCCACCCAGATGGATTCAGCAGACATTGTGTCAAAGACTTATTTTCATTTATTCCCTTTGAGTTTTCCTCTGAGTATCTTTGACGGTGACATATTAATTCTGTTATCATAATTCTGGTCCTCAAATACATTATTTAAACTAGGGTTTAAAAAAACAATAGAGCTAGCAGTATTGTTGGTAGATCTTTTAAATGTGACTATGTTCCAGATGATCCTCAAAATTCTAAATACTCAAGTGCTTTGGGGTAGGAAACACCTGAAACAGCGTACAGGGTATCATGGTACCTTTTTAGGAAATTCTTGATGAGAAAAATCAGTTTTCACATTTCTTTAAAAAAAGAAGATCTTTACATGCAGTGGGGCTCTAAGCTATTGTTATAACCCAATTTTCACAAATATCCTTAACAGCAAAGATTAGTATTGTTCAACATTTTGGAAATTATTCATATTCTCTTTCTTTCCAAGATTAAGATATGAGATTGTTACTTCTTGAGTCAGGATGTTAGATTAGCCTATTATAAAGACTGTAACTAGGGGCAAACAGCTACCTTGGCTCTGTCCAAAGTAAACACACTTACAAACAGCTCTAAAGCTCAGTGATTGATATGTTGTATCTTTTTCTTCAGGCGGAGGTAGAGCCGTCGCCCACCAATTGGAAGGTCCCGGCCTCTGCAGTCAACATGTCGTGTCCTTGGGCAAGATATTGAATCCAAAATTCCCGAAGGCATAGCCTACGTTGTGTGAGTGTGCGTGAATGTTAGTCTCTCCTGAAGATGTAAGGTGGCACCTTGTATACAGCCTCTGTCACAAATGAATGGATGTGGGTGAATGCTGACTAGTGTTGTAAAACAACAACTAGATAAGCCCTATATGAATCAGAATCAGAATCAGAAATCCTTTATTAGTCCCACAGCGGGGATATTTACATGGTCACAGCAGAAAAGTAAAAAGAATGCAATAAAATAAGTGAACACTAAAATTAAGTGGATAATTAAATAAAGGCAAATTTACCATTTTTGGTCTATATACAAACAGAGATGGAAAAAAAAAACATTTTAAAAACTATTTGACTATTTCTTGACAAACAATGGTTTATCATCCACTCAGCACTTGTCTCAGGATAAAGTGTGCGTTGCCACCTATGATTGCTGAGCACAGGTTTTGGTTTTACAAGGTATGCATAATTAAGGTATTGCATTTTTGAACTTTGAACAGAGCCAGACTAGCGGTGTTTTCCTGCTTCCAGTCTTTATGCTAAACTAGGATAACCAAATCCTGACTAATCACACTCTATCAAAAGTAAAGCAAATACCTATCATGCACCTTTAACAGAAGAATATCTCAACTAACTACTCTTTTTTTCTCATTGACCAGTGTCTGTCAGTGCACTGTCTCCGGTGGTCTGGGGCTCTGAATGTCTGGGGCTATGATGGTCTGGAAGTCTGGGGCCCTAGTGTTTATTGGCTCTGGTGGTCTAGGGCCTTGTTGCCCTGGGGCTATGGTGATCTGGGGCTCTGGTGGTCTGGTGGTCTGGGGCTTTGGTGGTCTGGTGCTGTGGTGCAGTTGCCCACTCTGCTCAGTTGGTATCCTAGCCTTGATGATAACAGTTTTGATTGTAATCAGGATTTGTTTAGCCTGAGCAACAAGTGTTTTATTTCCTGATAGAAAAATGTTGTATGAAAAATAGTATGCAGTCAACACATGAACTGCAAATACTACTTATATTGCAAACAAAAAATAAAATAACAAACTTTGTAATCTCATCAAAATGTCATCACCGAATCAGTTTGAAGGGCCAATAGACAATAAATAAATAAATCAAAGTCATCAGATCTCACAGCATAGACCAAACACAATATATGAGAATATATGAAAGATCTGTATAGAGTGTCGACTCACGCAGGCAGGTGTTGTGGGTGAACATGCGCTGCAGTCTCAGACAGTCCTGCCACTGGTTGCCGCTGCCTTCACAGTTACACCACAGCGACACGTCTGCAGAGCTGTTACTGATGTAGTTGGGAGTCATGATGGTACCTACAGGTCAGAGGGGTCAAAATTGACCATTGGACAAGTCAAAGGACCGACATATTTTACTTTGATGTTAATAAATCTTTATCACAGTAATTAAAAGATGTAAACTCAATCGACAGAAACAAATTAGGCCATGGCCAAAAAGCCTGGAAGCCTCTATTGGCTTCTACATTGCATTTTACTGTGATCAATGAGGGAAGAAATTAGCTAAATTGCTTTATGGGATGACACAGAACCAGAATACTATTCTTTTACATTAAACAAAGCTGAAACATAGCCTCTAGTCAAACATAATGTAGACTCACGACTTTTAGGGGACCTGAAGGGGCATTTTGAAGCCTGGAGTTAGGTTTTTAATAATAATACATTTTATTTGTAAAGCGCTTTTCAAGACCCAAAGTTGCAAAGAAGCTCAATGTCATCTTGGTAACTTTTAGAGGCATAAAGTTATGAAAATATGTTGAAACCTGGATGAAGCTGAGGTAGCAAACACCATAGCTGAGTGCAACACACACAACATCACAAACATCCCACTTTTACGTCTTGAAGAAACAGTTCAACATTTGCGGAATCACACTGACCTTTCTTTCAAAGGAAGAGATGAGAACATTCATACCACTCTCATGTCTGTGCATTAACTTCCAACTTGCATCAAAGTTGTAGATGGGTCGGTTAGCCTAGCTTAGCATAAACACTTAAAGCAGGGGGAAACAGCTGGCTTGGCTCCGTCCAAAGTTCATAAAATACACCTTGCAACAACTGTAAAGCTCTATAACACAATGTGTCTCTCTTGTGTGTTTAGGCCGTACACAAACAAGAGTCGTAATACCTGTAGAGTGCCAAACAAAACAAACTACAACCAATATGTTTTTAAATTAGGAAACAATGCACTGCATTCACATTGTTTGATTATCTCTGCAGCTACTCTTTTATAAATATGTGGATGATGCAGGTTGTGCCTTTAGCAAAGCTATGAGCCTTATAGGAAAGTCATCCATCATTGTCAGAGCAAGCAGAAAGCCGCTCAATGCCTCTCTATCCACATCTCTTGTCAGCTGTCATGCGTCCTCACTCCTCTATCTTGTCCTCCACCTCTGCTGTGTGATCACCTCGCTCACACTCTTTCTGCCTCTCCACCCATTACTCTCCCATTCCAGCCATCTACTCCACTCCTTCCTGTACAGCCAATTTTCTTTGGGGCTTTGTTTTAGAGAATATTCGTACAGTATATTCAACGTTTCCTTTTGCTGTTGGGTCTACCGTATGTAGCTGTCACACATTATGCCAATTTTAGGTTCAACCCTAACTTCATGGTTTTTCTCTTCATTTCAGTCCATCTCTTCATGCCAGACAGGAACACGTTTTATACATCAACTGAGCTTCCATGTATGGAATTATTAATGACAAAAAAAATAATTGGATAAAAAGTAAAAGATAATCTAGCTTGAATCAGTCTGTCAGTCAAAATTCACTAAATACTAAATGCACAACTCTTATGTGGTGCTATTGCCAACAAATGTGTCTGTAGCTCAGGAGGGAGCGTGGTTGTCCACCAATTGAAAGGTTGGTGGTTCTATTCCCGGTCAACATGTGTAAGTGTCCTGGGGCAAGATAATGAATCCCAACATGGTCCAGATGGCATAGCCAACAGAGTGTAACTGTGAGTGAATGTTTATCGCTCCTGATGAGCATGTGGCACCTTATATGGACCTCCAGTGTGTGAATGTGGACTTGAGTGGTCGCAAAGAAAGACTAGAAAAGCTCTATCTAAATGCAGTTATTTTACTATCACTGCGGTTGTTTTTTTTGCGTGTGTGTATGTGTGAGACCTATATGTTACAAAACTAACTAAGAAATCATATTTTTCACAAAGGTAGTAATTGATGATGACCATTGTAGATGCTACAATTTACAGATGTTCCCTTAACGTCTCATAAGCAGGCTACGGCTACTGGTAGCGATAGAAGATTGTTGTTGTGTTTGAAAATCAAAGAATACATTTGTTAATCAGAGCACTTCACTATCATAGCACTAGAAACAGTTGTTGCTGCATAAGCGAGCATATGTGGTGCATTATGTGTGAAATTATTATGTTTGCCTACAGTGTGCTGGCTTGTGCCTTTTGGTGATGCTATTTTTGAATCATAGGCTTCACTATGGGCTTACAATGATTATATGACTTAAAAAATGTAACTGCAGTCATGAGTGATTGTTGTTTACACATTCTTTTATGCAGAATGAGTTGTGATTTTGTAAAGTAAATTAGACAGGATCTTGCTTTTCTTCTGGGTCAAATGCAATAGTAACTGCTCTGTGGTTGGATTGGAGCGCTAACATCAGTTGTTATCACACTTCTGTCCTCCATTAAATCCATCTTTGCATGGTCTGATATCTTGACTTTTAAATTGGTTACCAATATATTTTCTTTGTGCTTGCTCCCGGGTTCTACTTGTACTACTTCTACTTGGTAGATAAAACTTCATGTTACCTCGTAGTGCCAAAATCACTGCTGAATTATACTCTAGAGTTCAAACGAGCAAGGCCTTTCAAGGAGTTCTGTATTGAAAATAAAACGTCCTCTAGACAAAACATCCTCTCCTGGAAGTTATGTCCTGGTAGAGGTAAAATGCAGCCTTCTATTTCATGTATTTATCATCATTCCTCCTTTCCCAACTTCTCCCTACTTTTCCTCTTCCTCCCCCCTGCACCCCGTACCAATGAGTCCAGCGTAGGCTCGGAGGCACAGGCCTGCTGAGTCTTTCAGACAGCCGCTGGCCGTCAGAGGAGATGGCTGGCAGTTATTAAGGAAATCAGCAAGTCTGGACCTGGCAACAACACAAACAACAACTCAACATCAAACACAAGAAGTGGGCAGGGTATTTGTATGTGTATGGTGGGGCGCGCATGTATATTTAGGTGGTTGAACAGAGGGTTTTCAATCCAATACCAATGTTCTTTAAAAAAGTACATATTTTAGTACTTGTACATTTAGCCTTTTTTCTGTACCCACTGTTCCTTCAGCTTTTTCCATTTACATAGGACTTGGGGATTTATATGTATTTTTGAGGGCAAATACCAGCTCGCTATTTCATGCTGATTTTAAATTTGTATTTACTGTATCAGTGTTTTCCCCATACATTAGACATTACAGGATGTATGGGCCAATTAAACCACCATGGTACACTAAAATGAAGGAGCAATCGTCATCATCATTATCATCATCATCATCATCATCATCATCATCATCATCATAAAGACACGATTACACCAGCATTTAATAGGTGAAATATATTCATCACATGCAATATAAATCCATAAATCCATTCACAGAAGACTTGGATGAACATTGAGACATAAATTGGCACCGTGGACCAATAGAAAACCATCTTCAGGTTGCAGAGCTCTCAGGGAACAGCGGGAGTTATCATTTTGTCACGCCATCCAATTTCATATAACCCTACTCTGTCAAAGTATAAACTGCTCCACAAACAAGGTTAGAACATTGATATTGTGATTTATTTATTATATTCCAATTTAGACTGTAACATGCTAGTTAGCTGATAGTTAGCTTGGACTATTATTCGCTGATTTTCTAAACTAACCTCTCTTGTGCATTTGTTCTGACACATTAGCTTGCCACTTGAGGTAGCCTGCGACTAGCCCAGCCACTCTGTCATCAAGTTTCCAGCACTGCCTATTTTGTAGACATGTGGATGATTTTTCTGGCTAGGGATTAACGAATCCGATCCAAAACTCTATTTATATGCAATTCTAGTTAAAGACTTTCAGTGTCTAGATGATGTTATCAAAATCAAATATCTTAATATGTCTGACCCAATAACAGGATATCAACAATGTGATTTTAGTTTGCTGCAAGGTGTTAATTATTATAACTAGTAAGCAGCACTGTGGCTGATCGATAAGCCATTGACAATCTAACATTGAGTCAGCACCACGGTTTACAGACAATCGAACATTCCCTGATTCTTTTATAGCAGCCCCATTGTCCGTCAGAACAATGTTACAGTTTGTCAACAGTGAGCTGCAAGGAAACTCATGGATTTGAGTATATATTCACACACATAAACACAGATATACATTATACTGTACTGTATGCAAGCAAGCTATGTTGCATACCCTTGCTATCAACTCTACAATTACAGCATCAAGCCCATACTATTGTCTGAACTTCATGTCTAACCTGCAGAGGTCATCTCGGCGGCAGGAGCTCTGCTGGTGGAGGCAGTTAGGTTGCAAACTGTCCATCTCCTGGTAGGAGCAGGAGGGTACGATGGTTTTCCTCCTCCTCTCACCACACAGGGTGTTGGTGCAGGGGCAGAACAGGACACCCAGGCTGTACTCCTCAGGCACCCGCTCCAGGAAGCGTCGCAGGGCCCGGTGGCACTTGTGCTGGTTGCATCGGTTGGTCCCGGGAACACGTTTGGTGCAGGCCAGGACATACTCTGATCTCAGAGCACCACACTTCTCGTACAGGCCGCAGTCCTGTGCTGCCTTCAGGCACTGGTTCTCACCATCCAGTTGCATGAAAGATGAGGCTGAGGGGGTGAAGAAAAGTCAAAATGAGCCAAACACAAAATACCTGTACATGCAGAAAAGTTGTGAGGAGGGAAATGGATAGCATAGTTGTTCAAATTGTCTGTGATGATATCGGCAAACCACCCGACCCATCATAAAAACACGGAGCCCGTCTCGTTTACCAATGCTTTATGGAAGTTACTTTTTTTTACCATATCGTCAACATTCATATCAAGTCAAAGCGTTTTTATTATTATTTTGTCATATGTGCAGTTAAAAACAAGTTTCCCTGTACAATGAAATTCTTAATTTGCCTTCCACTCTGAATGACGTATGCAAGGAAACAGAAGGTATAAAGAATAAATACAAGAAAATGAATATGGAAAATATAACTATAACTAAGAAAATATAACTATTAGTAAGTGATGTTTTCTTTACATTTTGTTTTATGTACTTCATTTTGGGAAGTTGTTCAACTTAAAAATGACAACTGAAATGAACGTGTTTGTGTGCTAGGAGTGAAAATGATGTGACTGAGAACTGTTTCAACTTTGATTTTATTAAAAACTTTAGTCTCTGACTTTATTGATGATTGTCATCCTTCCTCCATAGCCTCCCCATACATTCCACTGGACACAAACAAGATTAGAGGCAATTAACTCACAAACTTGGACTTGGAGTTGGAAACTAAAATAAAGATGAATTAACCACAGAATGGTGTTAAAACTACATCATTTAGTATTTTAGAGTAGGCTTGAATTTACCATTTGCAGAGTGTGTAACAGTAGGAATCCCAGAAGAAGAGCCTCTGAAGGAAAATGAGGTCGTAACTGAGGTGACCAATTTAAATAAGTCCTGGTTCTGGCCTCAGATGCCTGCTATTTTGGGTAACCTTAAATGGACTGGGACAAAAATGTAGAGATTACTTTGCCCTGAGAGTAGTGGTAAAGGAGAATAGGTTTATCCTCTGGGGTACGTACATATGCATATGCTAAGTAAGCTTTATGGCCACCTTAAAAAGAAAAGGCAAAGAAAGAACCAAATGGTCAAATTTTAACTAAAGGATCACCACGTGGTCAAAGACAGAGGAGATTATCACAAACATGATGATTCATCCTCTGGAGACTATTAATATCCACAGCAAAATTTAAGAAAAAAGAAAATGAAAAGAAAAACTTGTCAAGATAGCTGTCATGGTAAGAAGCACTGGTACTTGAGTGATGGTTGAGGAAAGATCAGGTGTTCGCAAAAATCAATAGGAATCATCCTCTGGATATGAATGTACAAGGACAAATTGTAAAGGTGTAAATCGGTGCTGAGACAGAACAAATGTGGCAAATGAAAAGGGCAGAGTGTCCCCAGCTGGTCACTGGTTACTATGTCGTTATTGATTAATATGTCTGAGGCTTACTGAATCATTGAGCTGCTTAACTGGCATGACTCCATGTGAGACAGTGATGGATGCCAATCAAAACTAGCTCTTCACATAGTCAAAAGACTGCACGAGTGTCTCTGTGTGAGTATGTCAGAGTGTGTTTTACCTGCCACTAAGGAGGCCATGCGAGTATCCATCAGTGTGTCGTCATAGGGAGATATTTCCAACTCATCCTCCCCTGGAGAAATGGATCACACGAACATTGGCAAACAGGTGAGTGATCACAGCACACGGTCAATGAAAAACACCAATGAAACTCAATAGAACTTCCCTCAAATGCACTGGAAGGAGGTCATCAATATAATGTAGTGTGCACATTAATTAAATCAAAGTTAATATAATATAACACCCATACATTTACATTTGTGGAAATAGATACTGATTCATAGTTTTGTATAAATAAAGATATAGTTGATTCTATAATAGGCCTACATACACAGTATAGAATATTGTTTTTTCTGATTCTTCTCTGATATGTATGACAAACAGTAGTAATTTCCATTAAAGAAAAGTTACTAAAATGTTTGTGAACGCTGTCAATTATAGTTCTTAGACAGAAAGGAAATCAAAATGGTCAGGGTCAGACTTCAAAAAATTTGAAATCCGAATTGGCCAGGAAAATTGCAATCGGTGCATCTCCAGTTTGTCTGTCGTGGCTGACACGTCTCTTCAACATTGCGTGGAAGTCGGGA
>CALSCE010010666.1:708329-718656 GCA_943593645.1 Bovichtus variegatus
CTCTCTCTCTCTCTCTCTCTCTCTCTCTCTCTCTCTCTCTCTCTCTCCTCTGACCCGGGATGATCGACTCTTGTATTCCGAGCAGCTTTTTACACTTATCAGGTTTATGGTGCTCATTTCTCTGGCCTCATTGCTCTTCATAGATGTCGTCATCTGTCACCGGAGATCAATACTGATAAGACATCTCTCTCTCTCTCTCTCTGTCTTCTCTCTTTGTCTCTCTCTCTCTCTTTCTCGCTCTCTCTGTCTCTCTCTCTCTCTCTCTCTCTCTGTGTCTCTCTCGCTCTCTCTGTCTCTCTCTCTCTGTCTTCTCTCTTTCTGTCTCTATCGCTCTCTCTCTCTCTCTCTCTCTCTCTCTCTCTCTCTCTCTCTCTCTCCTGTTGTTCACAGCACACACCCCTGCGGGGCTGTGGAATCAGTAATAGGTATGTAAGCACAGTGAGATTAGACACCTGTGTGTATTTTTGTGCTATAAATAGAGGTGGTGTGTTTAGATATGGGTAATTTCTAAAGTAAGACCAATATTCTACTGGAAATGTGTAATTTTTTTACTATGTATTATTGTTATCACTGGCTGCTAGAGTATTACTCTCACATGTTCGACTTATTTACAACGGTTGTTGTTTTTTATTCTAATTTGTACTTATCTTATATTACCCTTTTATCTGCACTGTCCCTTTGCTGTGGGACGAATAAAGGTTTTCTGATTCTGATTCTGAATACATCAGCCGATATTTTCCTTATATTTAAAGGGGTATTCCATTCATTTTTTACACGAAGGCTAGTTCACTGGTTATGTTGGGTAAACTGTGAAAACAGTTGTATAACATCTGCTGTGGCTCTGGAGCAACGTTCTCAGTCTCCAGCATTTCAAAGTGGGACATTTTAAATATTAAATAATTCCAAAGGATTCACTGCAGTTGGTGGAGTAACTCATCGATCAGTGGATCTGTGCAAATGTTTTGCATCAACTTTGTTGAACTTGTCTAATAAGGATTCACAAAAAAATATTCCGTAACTTGTAAAACACAATGCAAAAAGAAATGCAGAGTGGTTTGTATGTAGGACCTATATTAGAATCATTATAATTACTGTCATGGTTTTCAAAGATGTGTTCTGTGGGTTTGTGTTCCAAAATGTTCCAAAGATACCAAATATGTCAGGCTGAATTAGGGAAATGTATAAAAATTACGCACATGGAATGCTTTAAATATTTTATTCAACGTCTGAGTAAGAAGCTGAGATTGGTTTCCAAGGCCTTTAAGGGCGACCAAAAGGGGAAACTGCATGTTAAGGGGTTATGATCTAAGGGAGAAGGTAAATATTCCCTGTGGGCAGCTGCACTCCAAAGGATCAGTATCAGTATAGGTCTTCAAAAATCCACTGGTGGTGTGTAGGCAGAATGAGCCCTGTCACCCTCCCACCCCGAAAAATGCACACAAACATGCACACCTGCCTGCGCACCGATAAGACGTCAACCACGGCCGCTCCAAATGTGTTTGCACACCGGCGTCGGTTGACTGCACTTCCTCATTGAACGAATTGAACAATTTATTCTGACGAGCCACTGAATCCGAGGGGGAATTTAGATTGAGATTGAAAAAAAAAGAAAATCAGACACGAGCTGAAAGCCTTGAGGGAGAGAGAGAAAGGGGGGGCTGGTAAACCTGAGGCAGAGAGAGGGGGAGATATATGAGCCTGTCACTCAACATTACAGTGTCACTACAAGCTGGACAATCATTAACACGGCTAATGAACACAGCAGCCCGTGCTGCAGTACAGACCAGGCTTGCAGTGGGGGAATTTCATTAGTCCTGCTACAGCAGTGATATAATCCACTGATTTCCAACCAGCAGGTATGTCTGCATGGACTGGGACTTGACTCGGCTATATGAAAAATTGAGAAGAAATTGTGATTTGATGATACAAATCCACATTTGTGTTTAGGAGGAAAATAAACACACAAATATGCTTTGAAATTGGTGTGATCTTTGATATCTTACAATAACGTACCAACTATATTAGTCTGAATGTCAGTCTTCCACCAGCCTGAGTCACTTGTAACATCTGCCATTGAGAATTAGAACAATTGAAAACTAATTAGAAATGACTGCAACGAGAAAGAACTTTAGAAAAGGAAAAAGATCCAGCAGTAGCCAGATACGGGCGTGCCCTGTTGAAGCAGCACAATCTGAAAACAACCAGAAAAGACCAAACTTTGAATGGAGCACTAAATTGGGAGGTCAAGGTTTTGCTTACAAATCTCTCCCTGTGTACTCCTACAGTTTAACCTGGACATTGATTGATGATTAAATCAGTTTAAGACTTGTGTCTCTAACAAACCTCCGTTTCGACCCCCAATGTGTAGAATGTGTTGACTGATCCACTACGGTTATGTGATCTTCAGGCCTTAAGTTCTTTATTGTAGGGTTTTGGCACACTGACCTGGAACCTTCACATTTATGTTTCCTTCACAATTTTTTAACCTTCGTGATTTTTGGTTAAAAAGTATTTAGCTTTTTGGGATTCTTTTCACACTTGATCAGTCTGATCACTCGTTGTTTCTGTGTCCAGCTTCATAGAGCTGCCTCTGCACACTGGCCCATATGTACTATCCGTAATGCATGTAATAAAGATTCATAGGCACTAAAACTAATCCCTTTAGCTCTTTGGCTCACAACTGTCTGTGACCGTCAACACGTATTTATATAATAGCACAGAATGGTTGTTTTATGCTTGCCCACAACCCCCGTGGTGCTAGCAACAATAGAGAAGTTCTCTCTGAGTACGTTTATGGTGCTGTAAAGAAGACCTTTTTTCTTTTAATTTACAGGCCTTTAGTGGTCACACACAGGCTCCTGAACACACTAACCAAACCAAACAAAGAGAGAAAGAAACTTAACAAGCTCATCATCCAGACAGATCCGGCATGTCCGTTTATCACAAAATTAGCAACTACACGCAGCATAAATGTCAATACATGTGTTCGAGAGATTCAATTCTATATTTGGTTTGAAATGTTTTACTTTTTGTGTGAATATGAAACACCTTAATGCAACTGTGCATGGCATTAAGGTGTTTTCTATCTTTAGAAAAACTTTTAAAACTAAAACCATAAAACTTATCATAAATATTATATATGTATGTTGTATACGTAAAGGCCATCATAAAATAGTCATGGCTCTATCAGGGTGAATAGTCTTCATTCAAAAACAATCAATGGAAAAAAAGAACAACATTTGAAAAAGGTCGACTGTAGATATAAATGATATCCCTTAAAATATTTAAATGTTTGTTTCACATATAAAAAAATGTATTTCATGCCTGGATGTTTTACTTTTCTGGAGGACAAGCTGCTTAAATACACCTGCAATAAAAAACAAGGTGGTCAAACATCTTAATCATTAAAAGTGACTCCAGCTCTACACTCAAATATGTTGTTTTAGCCCTGTTTTTTTTTTTAATAGCATACTTATATACATATGGCATTAAAAAATACATTATTTCAAAACTAAATACTGATTTTAAAACAAGCTCACTTTAAAACATTGTATCTGTTTAAATAAAAATGGAAAGCTTCTATGGGTCCGCAAGACAAACCAGCCAACATGTGGCGAGGGTTTGACAGCGCGTGCTGTGCAGGGCGGGAGCTGGAAGGGCGTAGCCTGGTGGCGCTTTGGATGAAGAATTGATTGCTTGTGTTTGCTTGAACTAAGAACACAGAACTAAATTATTGGGACAAAACATGTACTCGAGGACTTTAAATGGTCAGTAACAGCCATTTGAAACATTTGTTTACTCTGCTGAAAAGTTGGGAGAAAAAAGCACTTCTTTCCATGCTCCAAGAGCGTGAAATTGACCAAACGAACCACAAAATGCACCTCAGAGTAATGGAAGTAGATAACAAAAAGAGGCCCAAATACCTCCCTTTACTTAGCAAAATGTAAGGCTGCAACTGAAGTGTGACTCCGTTCTCCATCCTCATCTCCATATAACTTGCGAGTCAAGGACCATCCAGACAAAGGCTGATTTGTGTGTGTCACCAAAAAGACGAAAGAGTTTCTCCCTTTAATTCTAATCATACAATCGCTGAACGTACCTGAGAAGAACAGAGCAAGCACAACCCCGAGGAGAATCATGTTGGCCGTGTTTGGGACACCGGCGGTAAACGGGGATGTTGGACGGGACTTGGTGCGTTCTCTTCTCGGCTGGTCCAGCAGCACCGCTGTGCGCCCCGCTGACAGACACCCAGCCTGCCGCTACATTCACCGCACCGACACTATCCGTCCTCGCCTTTTGTTCTCTGCCTGCGACGGTAAAGTCGCTCAAGTTTCAAATCCCCAGGAGGAAGGAAGGAGAAGCCTCGGAGGACTGTGTCGGAGCAGAGGCCGGCTCTGAGTGCGGGAGTGACAATGTTTGTGCCAAGACTCCAGCTTCCCCGCGCAGCGTCGCGTGTTTGGAATCAACTACTGAATGGAGGAAATGTCAAGCGTCACCGGGCTGCAGCTCTGCCCGCGGACAGTCATCACGACGCGGCTCCACTGGTGAGGGGGTCCCGGTGCATTCTGCGATCATGCTGTTGACAGGCAGAGGAGGCTGGGGTTATGAACTGGTGATACCCCTCCTCCTCCTCAGATCATCATCACCATCATCATCATCATCATCATCATCATCATCATCACCTTACGGACAGTAAATAAGCCTATACTGTGCTCATTGTATCTGAGTAGTGATTAAAAAATGTTTTTTCAATTTTACGTTCCTGTAATCCCAGGACTTTGTATTTAATGCAACCAAAGTGGCTTTTCAAATCTACACACAACTGCAAAACATTATTTTCACTTTTATTAATAAAACCCCAAATATGTTTGCATTGCAAATAATTATAGTTTGGTGCTATTTCCCTCAAGATTGATTTTTCAATTTCAATTTAATTTTAGCAGTTTATTGGAATGGCATGTTTAATGTTATGGACAGTATATATTGCTTATCGAAAAAATCAGTCTCTTACAAGATAAGCAGTGCAGATAAAAGTGCCATAGTTCCTATTATTCATCTGAGTGAGCTTTTTAAAAATTGCATATTAAAACACATCTGCATGTTTGAATTTTCCGAACACAAACATTATGCAGCCTGCAGACACCATTAGCATTAATGCTATGTTTGGTACTAAGTAAGTTAGTTTTACACAATCATTATTGCACATAAACTGGTTGCTTTAGCTGCAATGTATACAGTAATGTGATTTCAACAAAATAGTATTATTTTCTGTACAGGTACAATGGTATCAGTTGGTGACTTTAATAAAAAAAACAAAAAAACGGTTTATCATATTTACTGAAACTGACACTGCATCTTGACAGTAGGCATGACACAGAAAATCTGTAAAAAAAAAAAAAATCATGTTCCTCTGCACCCCTCTCCCGGAGCCCCTAATGGCATTTGCATGATTCCACCACACCTAAATAAAAACAACCAATCAGAGCCAAGGAGTCTTTCAGTCACTGTCAATCACTGCTCGTGAACTCCGATGAAACTGTCAAACAAGGCAGTGTCGATCGAACATGAATCAATATTCTGTTTCTGCATTGTCTATTTATCTCCTTAAATGTTTTCAGAAAATATTTTTGTGTATTATTTAGCTGTAAAATTAGAATGTTTGCTCCGGCCAGTGGGCGGTGCTTGATTTTGTTGGCTCAACTGTTTTCAACACGGCAGCCGGGTTACAAACTTTTAATGTACTTCAGTTTTTTCCATGCTTATCTGTCATTGGCCACATTTGCGTTCGTGCAATGATTATTTCCAAATTTCATCTTCAATTCTCTACCACTGTATTGTACATAAGTGTGACAAACTGGCAGCAAAGCGTTAGGTACATTTATGCAGTACAGCAGCCTATTAGAAATTATAACATGCAAATTGTGAACTACTTTTAAACACATCACTAAAACATTTTATTTTATTTAGGCCTTTTCAACAAAGTCCTTTTTTTATTGAGCAGTAGCTAGCTACTTGCGTTAGCCATAGCAACAGTTAGCTTGTTGTAGCAGCCCAGACTGTTAAGCTAACAGCGAGAATGGAATTGGACTGGGGGCCCCGGCAGTGGCAGGTGCCGTCATGGAGCAGATGCAGAGCTCCACTCGGCCTGGCAGCCTTGGGCCTCACAGCTTCAGCCCTACAGGCTGGACCCACAGCAGGACTACGCTGGCGAGCGGCGCGCCTACAGTGGCGTGTGGCCAACGTGCTGCTGCACTTCAATGAACCGGTACGGGCGACGAACTGCTGCACGGGCTGCATGGCACGTAGGAAGTTCCCATTGTAACATACTGCGTGCTGCGTCAGCCTTTCATGGTCTGACAGGCTTCTAGTGAAACACTACACACACAATGTGTGTGCCCATGCCCAATGCAGAGCCTGCAGTGATGCTTTTCACTCATATGCTGACGACACCCAACTGTACCTCAGCACCAAACCATCAACTCACCTCCCCCCCAGTCTTTAGTCAACTGTCTGCATAATATTACAACCTGGATGTCTTCAAACTTTCTAAAACTAAACAGCAGTAAAACCGAGCTCATGGTTGTGGCTCCTAAGGCACTGCTCCGGAAGGTTGGTGATCTCTGCCTTAACTTGGCTGGTAGCTCCATCTGCCCGTCCTCCGAGGTCCGCAACCTAGGTGTCATCTTGGACTCAGCCCTCTCATTTCAATCACATCAAATCCGTCACCAAAACAGCTTTTTACCATCTCAGAAACATCTCCAGACTCCGGTCATCACTCCCTGACTCCGTTGCTGAAACCCTCATTCACGCCTTTATAACCTCCCGTCTTGACTACTGTAATGGAGTCCTGTCCGGGGTACCCAACAAAGCCCTCGACAGGCTCCAGTACGTCCAAAGCTGCCAGGGTTCTGACCAGCACTAAGCTCTGGCAGCACATCACCCCCACACTGATCCACCTTCATTGGCTTCCCATCAAGTCTCGCATCACTTATAAACTCCTCCTGCTCACATACAAATCCCTCCATGGCCTCGCCCCCAAGTACCTAATCGACCTTCTCTACCCTTATTCTCCTGCCCGGTCACTCCGTTCCTCAGAAACTGGTCTGCTATCCACCCCCCGCACCATGCTCCGAAATTTTGGTGACAGAGCCTTCAGTGCTGCAGCCCCCACCCTCTGGAACTCTCTCCCTGCTCATATCAGAAATGATTCATCCCTGGACTGATTCAAAACCAACCTTATGCACCACCTGTTTACCAAGGCCTATGACCTCAACTAATCGTTTCCCACCCCAATGTGTGTTGTGTCCTTTTTGTAAAGCGTCCTTGGGTTTTTAGGAAGGCGCTATATAAAGCACATTTATTATTATTATTATTATTAATAAATCTTGAGATACAAAGCCAACTAGCGTAAAATTAAATGACGCTGCAGTTTTACTCCTTTTTTTTGGGTCACCAGCTGCCACTGGTAGCTACCATTTTTTGATAAAAATGTCGCTAAAATTTCACCATTAACTTTGTAAAAATGTCCCGTAAATATTTCACAACTGCAACATCCATCTTCAATGACTATGCAATTTAAAAGACTTGGTGTTTGTTTTCGGTAATATCCAAAGGATGGATGCAGATTTTCGCGATTTGTCGCGATGCTTTCGTTCTGTAGTTGCAGCTTTCGGCGACGAGTCTTTCTCCCATAATACTTTTCTTCTGTCTTCTTCTTCTGCTTCAGTTAAAGCTTAATTCAGTTGAAACACTGAATTAGAGCACAATCAAATAACTTTCTTGCTATTGTGTTAAACTTCACTTTTTCTCTATGCAACATAATCATGTTTCAACATGTTGTGTGGGCCAGATGTGATTTACTTTAATATATTTAACAGATGCTCTCCCGCATTTTTCAGTATGTGCAGAGAAATATTATAATTTCCCAAATTAATATTATAGAAATACTGAATACACATGTAGTAAAAGGGCCATTGTTTCGATTTTAATTGGCTCAGGTGACAAGAATGGGATGTATTTGGGAGGATTATGCGATATTTCCCATCATGTAGCCTTCAGAGTTATTTTGTCTCTCTGAAACAGGGGAGTACAAAGTGCGGTCATTTAGAGGGCTGCAGGTGCTCCACCTGTTAAACCACTGAAACATCACTTTCATTTCATCTGCATAAAACCACAACAGAATAACGAAAGAATGCCTGCAGTATGAAAATATCTCTACATTAATCATAGTAAAAACAATTCATGTGTCTGTCTCTTGTTAAGTTCCTCCACTATTAAAATACTAGGATTTACTCGACTCCTAAAAAGCAAGGTAAGTCATTTTAATTGAAGTAATATCTTTTGTTCTTTATAATTATTTGTGCTTCTGTATTTTTACCTGTACTTCTCCTGAAATCATCCATATCTTTATCAGCAGCAGTGCACTCTACCATATGGGTGAAATGATTTGTTCATTCCATTCTCTAGACATTCAAAAGGCATAAAACTGAACTAAATTAATTGTGGGATCCTAATCTCAAGTGAAATATATACTTAAGCAATACCTCACGACAGGCCATGGCATGTGATTATTCTCAGCTTAGGGGCATTTTTCGGCCTGACACAAGGCAGTTATATGCAGGAACTATTCCTTGATGTACAACAGTTTAAGACAACAGGCTACACATATTCTCTATGAACACAGGTTTTGGTTTAATCTCTGTACAGGTACAATGGTATCAAACCTGGTGACCTCCCTGTGATGACAAGACTCTGGGAAACTGCACTCAGCTGCAGTTCATCAAAAAATTGTTCCACAAATTGTTATTAATTGTTATTTTAGCATCACTTTTAATAAATAGCAAAACAAACAAGATATATTGTGTTAATTAGTCAGCTTTAGAGGTGTTAGGAGCCAGGGTAGATGTTTCGGTGGCCCTGAGAGCTCAACGCACTGCAAATTAAGAAAACACATGTAAATAGACACAACACAAGCACAGCATTCAAAAAACACTCTGTAAGAAGTGTGCAACACAAAATAAACTGTTTCCAGGGGACACTAATAAGTGATGCACACTACTGGGACTTGCAACGCTTGTAGTTGCAATTTGTGGTAAAGGAAGTTGAGGGCATGATTCTAGGCCTGTAGCCAACCAAAGAACTTTGATCAACAGAAATTCCTCCTATTCTTCAACAAATTGATTGGTCGATAGGAGAAATAAATCTGCACATTTTCTCTAGATTAACTAAATCGACCACTGTGCACTCTACCTGGTATTCTAAATTAATTATAAATAAACATTTAAAGCTATTTGCAGCTGTGGCAGTGGGGTGTGGTTAGGGCGCCAGCTGCTGGGGGAGAGATGGGAGTGTCTGAGCTAGAGATGAGACAGCTGGACAGAATCAGGTAATCAGTCACACAATACAAGCTTGGTGATGACCTGGTTCTGCTCTCTTGCAGTAGATTGGGACCACGGAGAGAGGTGGACACACACACTGCTGGAGCACACTGGGTGACAGAGGCAGAGAGAGAGAGACTGCCTGCCTGTGAAAACGCTGTCAATCAATTGTGTGGTGTTTTGTTATTGCCTGAAAAGGCAGGTTGGTCTCACATTGGCGCCTGAACAGGGACATAACGGAGGGAGAAGCCTCACCGAGCCCGCTGGAGCAGGAACTCTAGCACCTCGCGGCCATGCAAGAGGGCACCGGCACCTTACAACAGCAACAGAGCCAACATCCGCATCCTGCCGCGAATATCAGCCTGTTAACCTGCCGGCCACCCCAAAATCGACTGCCTGAGCACAAAAGGAAAATTGTTCAGGTGGCACTTCATGCTAGAGATGAAGGTCCAACAGTGACTGGTGCTGCCCTATCGTGCTGGTTTGCAAGTCCAAAGGGTCAATAAGGTTCTGTGTGGACTATTGCAGGGTTAACTAGGTGTCTAAATTCGATGCTTACCCGATGCCCCGGGTCGACGAACTCCTGGATCGGCTGGGCACGGCTCGTATTTATACGACACTAGATTTAACCAAGGGCTACTGGCAGATTCCCTTGTCTCCAGAGTGCAAGGAAAAAACAGCTTTCTCCACTTTGTACGGGTTGTACCAATTTGTAACTCTTGCCGCAGGTGGGGGCAGTGTTCTAGCCCTTGAGGAGCGTGGGGCTCACGCCCAACCCAAATAAGTGTGTGCGGTTGGGCAGGTGCAGCCACAGGTAGAAAAGACTGCGGCCATTTCCGCCTGCCCAGTGCCCAAGACAAAAAAGGAGTCTTGGGCACGCTAAGCGGAAGGGGGGAAGACAGCAGAGAGAGAGAGAGAGAGAGAGAGAGAGAGAGAGAGAGAGAGAGAGA
>CALSCE010010666.1:718666-740226 GCA_943593645.1 Bovichtus variegatus
AGAGAGAGAGAGAGAGAGAGAGAGAGAGAGAGAGAGAGAGAGAGAGACTCTCTTTCTCTCTCACACACACACACACACACACACACGGCCCTCCCGCCACCAAAAATAATGTAAAGAAGCGATTTTCTCTTCATGAAAGTAACACCAGGGATTGTCTGAAGAACAAGAATTTGGTCCGACTAAAGCATTTCACGAACTAAGACCACGCTATTATTATAGTAAGAAAGTAGTTTTTATTTGGAATGGCTAGAGGATGCGGGAAAGATTGGGTAAGGGTCGCATTTGGTTGGATGATGAGGGATGAAAAGGGTCGAGGAGAGTGATGACGGAGAGTCGAAGTGGCATGATTGGGGTCGAGGAGAGGGAGGAGAAAGGGATTGGTCACTGGGGGACGAATGAGAGACAACGGTTGGTCAGGCTTGTGTACGGTAGATGGCGGGGGTCAAGGAGAGTGATGAAAGGAGGTTGTTTGCGTGGGGATAAGCCGGACAAGGTTGTCATGATGCTGGAAAGTCTGGTACCAGGGGGTCTAGACTCAGGTTGGGGGTACGTCAAAATGACCCCCCCTCCCCACTTGGTTACAAATCCAGGATGCTCTTGTTGTGAGGAGATGGTGCCAACTGTGAGCAACTGGGCCACCCTGCTGAGAGGGGAGAGAGGAGAAGAACAGGGTTTGGGGGGGAGGGTCGTGAGAGACGAACAGGAGAGAAGAGGGTTTAACGCACCTCTGTAGGTCTGCACAGGCGATTGAATTAGTGAGGCACAGGTGATTGAATTAGAGAGGTAGAGAAGCTTGGTCTTGTTCCTGAACCTTAGTTTTAATAACTCCATATCGACCAACTGACCAGAAGGCCAAGTGACTTCAATAAATGTATAATCCATAAACAACACGCATGTCCCAGTCATGTGCATCATTTTTTAGTATGCCCTGGAAATGTTTCTATTTTGTTGTGTGTTTTCTAAAAGATGAGCATGTGTCATCAAAATGATGTCTTTGTATGTCGTCAAGTTAGTGAAGATGTTTCTTCATTTGTTTATTTTTTAAATTTTCCATGTTAGTTGAGCTCTCATATTTCCCTCTGCTTTCAGTCTTTATGCCAAGCTAGGCTAACCATGTCCTGACTACAACTATGTACTTACCAGACAGACATGGTATTGCTACAAATTGATTGATTGTATCTCCATATTCCATCTTTCATAAATAAATGCTATTGGTCACCCCTTTACATCTATCTGTGGGTCTAACAAATATTTAACCAATGAAAAGTTTAAAAGAAGCTTGTGACTAAATCTTCTAACTCCATTGGATACTCAAACTGTAGGCAAAACCTAATCTGTTCTAATCAATGATGGACAAAACACGTATCTTGACATCCACTGGTCAAAAACCTTGTTACTCCATTTGAGCTTAATTTTGTTAAAATATTATTAATATAAGGACTCATGCAAGTACCTGACCATATATAAAGACACTATAACAACTTTGATGACACATTGTTCAATAATTTTAAGTTGCTGCCCAACAGCTACAAAATGAAAGATCCATTTTGGAGGATCAGTCTTGACATTGCTTGTGTGTATTTGTAATTTCATCTCCAAGTTTGAGCAAATTTGGATCCAGGCATGTGTCTGTCTTTTTAGTGCTGGGGGTGTAGATGGTGTGTGGATTCGGTGCAGAGCAGGTGTGTTTGTACTGTGCTGTGGGCTGTTAGGTGCACTGCTGGACTGGATGATTGTAAAATGGAGAAGAGAGGAGCTGGAGAAGACACTTTTTTATGGCTGGCCAACCATAAATAGCAGAAACACACTGTGCAAGTACACATGTATATATACAACACTGACACAAATAAAAACAGTCTACCATCGTGTGTGCTTAAATTTGCTCACATGCTATTTCTATAATTGGCGATGGAAGCAGCAGAGATGGCATGCAGTTTTATGGGTGAGCATCTGCAAAATGCTAATGTGTAACAGATTAGTCTCACTGACAACATGAGAAAAAAGATAATAGAATTAGAATTTCAACCAATTTTTGTTTGGATTAAACCAGCATAAGATCAGCCCACTCTATAGATAATAGAGCAACAAACAGCTGCTGTTTGTTGCTCAATTATCGCAGAGACGCTCAGAGAGGAGCGCAGAGACAATGAAGGCCAGAATGCTTTTGTTCATGTATGAACAGCTTTTTTAGCTCCACCTACAAATCACAAACAGTGAGTCCAAAAAGTGTTACAACCTTATCCCATTAAGCAAATGACATGGCTCTCTGTTCTGCTATAGAAGTCATTCAACCTCGTGGCCTGTTGGGCAACAAGCTGCTCTGCTAATCAGTAGAGAGCCTCCTCTCTCGAGGGAGAGACATATGGTGAACAGCACTGTGACATCACAACAAGCACCATGAATCTCTTTGTGACCACATCTGGCTCCACTTTGGAGGTCTACTGTCAAACTGGCTGTAAGGTCTATATACAACTACAAGGTTAGCACAATTCAGCCATTGAGTACATACATTCATGTTCTGCACACCACATGAATTGTAATCACTTTGGTGATCCTAAGATTTTTCACCTAGCACCGCCTAATGCGTCCAATACTTTGCTTTGTGACCAAATACCTGCAGAACTAGTCTCAGCTATACTGTTAGCATGTTAACATGATAAACTTAAATGGTGCACATGATAAACAGTATACTTGTTTAACATCAGCATGTTTACTGTGAGCATGACGTTAGTATTTAGCTCAAAGCACTGCTGTGCATAAACCATGCATGTAATACAGTGTTTCAAGGTCCACCGTTTCAAGGTGGTACATAATGTCACCATAGTAGTAGTAGAATATACTAATAGCTTTCTATTTTTTACTCAAAAAACATGGATCTGTTGCTCAAAAATAACCCTTTCACCCTTAACGTTTTTTTTAGCTATCTCATCAACATGCATTTTGAAGGACAGCTTTTCATCAAAAAATACCCCAAGGTACTTGTAGGAGGACACTTTTCAATTTCACACCCATCCGTAGTGCAAATATTGATGTCAATTTCATTTAAAGAGCTGGATCTAGAGATTTTTCCTTTTTTTTTGTTGCTCCATTTAAAACAAGTTTGAGCTCTAGAAGTGAGCACTGGATATAGTGAAAAGCTGTATGCAAAATAGATAACGCTTAACCTAATGTAGAAGCAGAAGTTATAAAGCACCGTATCATCCGCATAATAATGCACCTTACAGCCATATCAAAAGAGACAATTTTATTAATATACAAGGTAAAAAAATAAAGGACCTGAAGTTAAACCCTGCGGTACACCTTTAGTGATCTTCATAAAAGTGAACTGAGTAGAGTGAGCAACGATACATTGATTGTAAACCAATGGCAGACGTTCTGATCCATGCTAGCAGAAGTGAATCTGTCTTATTAAGTGATTGACCAACTATCAAAGGACAGGTCACCAAAACATTGTATTAATTAAACAATACTTTGCATAACAATATTGATTTATTGTATTGAAATTCATTATTTCAGAGTATGTCTGGGGTGAGAAGTAAAGTTTGTAGTTTAATTTTATAGTTTAAGTTTACAGATATTTGATATGTTGTAAAGTAGTTTTTCTAATTACTGTCTTATTATCTGGGACCAGGTAGAATTCATAGAAAGAGAGTACGTTGCTCAGAGAGTGGGATGGAAACAGGGGTTAATCGGGGCCCAACAGCTTATTTTTGCACTGTGGTTCCCCAGTGCTATGCTAACACAACTTGCTTTAATGTTTTATTGCTTCATTTAAGATCATTGTAGTAACTATCCTTTCCTCTTTGGGTTGCAAGTTTTGCACAAATTGGCAACAGAGTGATTACATTTTTCTCATGATTTAGAATAAATGAACAGTTACATTACATTTCTTGGCACAATATCACACAGTTCCTGTCATTATTGGCCGTCGTTTTTGTATGACATATTATTGCTGCTCTCTACTAGGTAAAACAGAAAAAAGAGTGTGTGAAAAAGCTTGCCGAAAATGTCCTTAGAGTGCACAGGGTGGGTGGATTTATTTGTGCTTACACTCCTTAGCATAGGTAGAAGTGACAAAGTAAACATATTTCTGAATTTTTTATTAATTTCAACTTGTTTCCTGACACAGAGTAAGCTGTCTAAACTTTATCTAAAATTTCTTCTGAAATCCAATCAATGTAATCAGTGTAAATGTGCCAGGTTTACCTCATGCTAATAGCCTTTGTTGTGCAGTGTAGTCTCTGAAACAACAACCTTGGCATATACGTTGCTTAGCTAATATTCACAATGTAACAAAGTAACCACTGACACAAAGGATGCAATCATCTGCAATCATTTCAATGCAATTATTTTAATGGATTTCTCCATATTTATAAATAGTGATGATGTTGCTGTCCTCAACAAATGTTATATTTAGCTGCGTAGCAAGCCAGTGAGCAGGGCTTTGGCAAGTGGCAAAAGTTTATTGGACTAAATTTAACTTGTGTCAGGTCCTTCAATAAACCTCCTGCAAATGACAGTGCAGACAATTGAAGACAATAAGAAAGAACGGAGAGCACACGGTCATACATTTTGGACATTGATTGCGGTATCATGTGCAGCTGGGCTGGCTTAGTTATGAGTGAAGTAAATTAAAGTGATGCAGGGATAGCCTCCTTGTGTTTATGGGTCTAACTCAAGTGTAAAACACAAAGGCTGCATGTAAGAAGTTAGTATAATCTCAAACGACACAAAAGAGACATTAAATAGAAAAAAATTAATAAATTAGGACCGAAAAGGTTAACAATTTCTATAAAGAAATCAATGTCATTTTGAGTGGTTTGACTGTTGAAATGTGTCTGACTACACAGCTGTAGCCTAACTCAAACTCCATTAACCACTGCCTGTTTCACATGTATGTATATCCATGTTAACCAGGAGGTAATCTGACTGTCTAATCCATAATTGTTCATCTCTCAGGCTGTTGCTGACAAACCCATGGTCTCATCACAGTCCACAGCCTAATTACAGGTATGTTACTTGAACTGCCTGCTGAATGGAAACCACAGTCCATATATGACTAAGTCCATCTAATTTTCACTTGATAAGCAAACAAATATGACTTGGATGGGAGGAGAGCAATTCACTGGGCCGGATCCAGGCTAAGGCAGCTTGTTCTTGTGATTGCTGCTGGAGTGACTGCAACTCAATAAGCCTGAATGGGAAAATCTGACATCAAAGTGAAAATTCTCCACATCTATGAGCTATCAGCTGGGTCGCTGAAAGACAAGTTATGTAACGTGTGTGCTAATATTCAGTTATTTCATGTGGTTTATCTATAAAACATGCCGCCCTCTCAAAACTTCTAAACAAATGTAAATTCCCTACAGGGATCTCCCTCCTCTGCCGTGACATTGCTTCATGGCTTCTTGTTTTCTGCTCCTTGTCAAGCCTACTGTTTGATGATACTGATCAAATGGATGGTGCTTCTGGTGCAGAGAATCAGCCTAATAAAGTTATTAACATCAAATACACTGTGTTGTTTTTCTTTATTTCCCATTCATTATGTGGTCTTTGTCTTTTTGTTTTTCTCTGAAATGCAAGTCAATGACAGGCAATAGGAAACAATGCTGAAGTTTTATTTAAAAAAATTGCCCTTTGATGGAGTCAAAGAAATATACTACTGTTTGTCTTCAGAAGCACCAGGATCAGTCCATACTTCTACCTTCATATCTGTGATAAGATTTTCTGAACTCTAGGTTCACTCACCAAGTTTTTCCAAAGTGTTTTACTTCATCCATGGCCTTCAGCAAATCTAACCTGCTCGGGGGTCATAAAGTGACCTTAGTACGGAACTTGGGTTAGTGGTTTTGTAGACAAGGATCGCTGAAGAAGGTTACAGGATATAGTGTACTACAGGATGGTAATGCAGAGCCACCAAATGTTACTGTGGAAACAGGAATACAAAAACTCCTCCCAGCTCAGGTGCCTGCCAGCTGTAGCTAGCCCGAGGCACACAGCTCATGGCAGAACTTCAGAACGTCCGAACTTTCAGCTCACGACAGCGACTTACAATATTAATGCAGCTTGTTCAGACAGGGACAAGTTCCTGTCTCTGAATCATGGACAGTGCTGTTTGTTGTGAGTAGGTGCGTGCGCCACACACAACATGCTGCAACAGCTGTTTCTACAAGCCTCCCTCTGCTGATTTTGACAGAGAATCGTTCATGAATTCCAAACATATTTTGCACTCTGATAGTTTTACCTCCTTATGACTGCTCGGAATAATAAATATATTCTTTGATCCTGAAACAGTAGCCTTATGTTGTTACAGGTCGCGATGTGGAGTTGCTGGACATAACAATCGCTACCAGTAGCAGTAGCCAGCGTATGAGACGATTAGGGAACATCTGTATATTGTAGCGTTCACAATCTCAGTGGTCTACATAGTATATGCAGCGCACAATAACATAGGGAACAACAATTTAGGAAAGGCTTAGCCTTCTCTAGCCTACATTATCCACCACCCCTGTCTCTAACTGTGTCTGTCTGCTGTCTGATGCTGAGCAGGTAGTGTACTGTGGCTTTATTAGAGCTTTTCACTGAACCAAAACAGTATAAGGTGTAGGCTGTAAACCAATGAGCTTAAAGACACTGGAAGGCTCGATAGAGCAGTGGGCAACTGCAGAGTCCAAAACACATTTAGTCATGACATGCTATGACAAGAAATGCAAAAATAATTTGGTGCTAATTAATCAGCCAAAACTAATTATTTTAGCCAATCATAACCTAGCACATAAATAAGTTTTCAAATATGTCTCTATTTAAAATTTCTTTAGAGTTACTATTTGACCACAGCTGCTTTCTGGCCTATTTTCTATTCTCTTCCTGTGACTTTGTGAGTTAACTAGCTGCCAAAAACAGATTATGGGGACTTTTTGAATCTAGTCTAATGTTTGGTAAGGCAGCTTCACAACAGCTTCATATTGTAGTGAATAAATACATAGCACATCCCTGTAGTTCTGTAACACTCAGGTCATGGTTGCCGTATGTGTTGGCTATGACAAAGTTGGCAGCAAAGAGACAAACAGGATGTGGGTTATTTTTCAAAATTGGTCAGTGGTTAGACAAGTCTTAATTGCACCTGTGTGACACATTGTTGCTTAGCCGCTGGTGTAGCTGCTCGCAAAATGTGCTGCTGGAGACACCTACTCTAGCAGGAACTATCACAGAGGAGGTTTGAGTACTTTACCAGGTTTTTATATTTCTGTCTGTCCCGAAACTTTATAGGTGTGTAGTTGAGTTCAAAATGAAGGTCAAGTTCGAAGTTGGCTGTGGTTCGAACAAGGGCACCGGAAAATAAGGGAGTAGGAAGTGGGGAAGTGGAAAAGGGGCCATTGACTTCTGTTTGACAAACTTTCATTTGTCTTTTGCTTTGCTTTTAGATGGTTGCTCATGTTAGTTCAGCCTGTAGGGGATTGAGATTTCATCCCAACACAGTAAAATGAAAACATCCAAACTAGGACTATTGAATTCCAGCCTACAGACCCCTTTTCTGACAAATTAAACATTTACGTTGCCCACCATTGCATGATGGTTGACTCACCTTTTCCACCCTTTTGAAAACATTCCAAAGTTGCTTTCCTCTATTGTTGAAAATAGGGAGATTTCAAGAATACAAATGTATTAAAACTATTCATTTCAGTTCTTTTAAAAGTCATATTATGCAAATATGTTTTCAAGAAAAAAGGGGGGTGTTTGGGGTCTAAATAGACCTGGGTTGCCTTTTTGGTTATGGCCCATTTCTGGATTGCAATTGTTTATGTCCAGTGATATTGCTGGCCTTGGTAACCACCTGGGTCAGCTTTTCCTGTGTTTAACTGAGAGGTTCCACCAGGGCCAGGACCATGTCATCAGCATATTTTTATTAGTATGAGGTCTTTGATGTTGTATTTCTCCTCATTCGTATATATAGAGAACAGGAGGGAAGACGGAACACACCCTTGTGGAATGCCGGTGTTCAGAACAATGCAGTCGGAGAAGGTGTTATTAATTTATTAATACAGACTTATTGAGGCCTCTCTCTGAGGAACTCACTGATCCACAAGACAAGGCTGCTGCTTACATCCAGGTTGCACAGCTAGTTTAGAAGAAGATGAGGCTGAACTGAGTTAAAAGCAGAGTAGAAATCCATAAAAAGTACATGGACATATGTGTTGGCCTCATCTATATGACCATGTACTTGTGTGTGTGAGAATGGTGTACTCCACACCTCGGTTGGTTTGATAAGCAAACTGCATGGAGTCCATGTCTTAGCTGTTTGCTATGTGAGTTACTTTCTCACTAGATGCTTCATGCATTATCTTAGTAGAGGTGTGAGGGTGATGGATCTGCAATCAATCAATAAGTGTTTGCTGTTTTAGGCACTGTAAGATGGTAGCCATTTTCCAGGCCTGAGGAAAAGACTGGAGTTGAGGAACAGCTGGAATAGCTGGGTGAAGGTTGGTCCCAGTTGGGTTGCACATTATTTCAGGACCTTTCCCTTGAGCCCTTCTGGTCCGGGGGTTTGCAAGGGTGAATTTTCTGGAGGATCGAAATTACTTCCTTTTGCATTAATGTCACAGGGGGAGGTGTAATGTATGCACAGACAGAGTCACATTCATCACTGAATTCATATTTATCATTTTTAACATTGAAAAAAAAAGACACGGTTATCATTGTGTTCAATCCCCTCCAATCATCTCTTGCATTGCCATTCCTCTGATTCTCCTCAACTTTGTCTTTAAAGTCCGTTTTTACTTCTTAAGCATATATCTAGTTTCCTTCTCCAAATCTCTCACTTTATTAGCCACTCCCGACACTCCCCTGCAGACGGCGCCGTGAACACAGCCCACTGCCACAAACACTATTAGTAATTATTACCAGACGCAACAGACTGTTTTCTGCTCGTGAGTCTGTGTGTGTGTGATATTTGCAAAATGTGCTTCTGGAGACACCTACTGTAGCAGAAACTACCACAGAGGCAGTTTAGAGTACTTTTCCAGGTATTTATTTGCTGGGCAAATGATCCACTTTATTACATTACATTACAGGTCATTTAGCAGACACTCTTATCCAGAGCGACTTACAGTGAACTAACTACAGGGACAGTTAGTCAATGGGGGCAGCCTGGTGTTGAACTCACAAACTTCTGGTCTTTGAAAGCTTGACCACTAGACTACGCCCCTGGTTCAGTTGGGTGCCACAAAACTTTACAGATGTGCAGTCAAGATCAAAGTGAAGGCTGAGTGTGAAGATGTGTGTTGTCCAAGTAAAGGTGCCGGAAGTAGGGGGGGTAGGAAGTGATGAAGGGGACCCAACCAATTTATGTCCCTTGCCCATGTTGCAGCTGGTGTGATCCCATCTCAAGATGGTCTTAAGTTAAACATTTTCTGATAATTAATATGATTTATTTACATTAAATGTTGAGTGTTGTCATGATCTGGGTTTTTGTGCTTCCTGTTTTATTTTGTAGGTTCTTACCCCTTGTGTCATCTCTATTTTTACTTCCTGTCTTTGTGTTTTCCCTTCTTTTGTGATTGTTTTCCCTTCCCTGATTTGATCCTCCTATATGTAATCACCTAACCACCCTCGTGTCTTTGCTGCCCTTTCCAGCTTTGTCTCATTGTAATTAGTGTCTCTGTGTATATATACCTCTCTGTTTCATTGTTCCTTGTCAATTCGTCTTGAATGTTTCCTACGGCTTCTGACTCCTACGTCTTCCATGTTCCTGGTGTGGTTGTGCATGCTGTGTATCCTGTTCCCTCGTGTTCCTCGAGCCTTCCCGGTTTGTGTTTTTGTTTTTTTGTACCTTTTGTTACTTTATCTTTGTTTTAATAAAGCTCTCTTTTTGTTAAACATTAAGTCTGCTTCTGCGTTTGGGTCCTTCCCTATACCCCACTGTGACAAGTGTCCTTGCTGTGCTGTTTTCCAATGCTGCAAGTCAGAGGAAACTGGTCAATTCAGTCTGACACAAGCATGAAATAACATATTTTATTATCAAATCTCACACTATTTCAGTCTGAAATTTAAGAAAAAAACATTTGTTTGGAGCAGCAGCGGCAGCCAGTCTTTCGCAGAAGTCTTTGTGGGAGAATAAGTGGTAAGCACAGCCAACACTAACTGGGCTAGTGTCTCGTTCTGCTTGCTCTTCCCTCTCCTCATTCCAATTTGTACAGTATATTTCCTGTTTGTGTCTTCTCGTAGGTGTTACAGGCCTGTGCGGACATGCACACAACACCACTGTAACCTCTCTGCTTTTGTCTATCCCACCCGCTCCTCACATACCCAACACCTCGTCACGGGGCCTGTGGAACTGCCGGTCAGCTACTCGCAGAGTTCATCTCTGGCTACGCCTCCCAGCAATCCCTTGACTTCCTTGCTCTCACTGAGACTTGGATCACACCTGATAACACTTCCACCCCTGCTGCTCTCTCCACAGCTACTCCTTCCCCCACTCGCCCAGAGCCACGGGCAGAATCACAGGTCTACTGATCTCCCCCAAATGGAGTTTTTCTCTCTCTACCCATTGCCCGACTTCACTCCTTCGTCTTTCGAATGTCACGCTGTCACTATAACTCAGCCGTTTACATTAAACATTGTTGTTCTCTACCGTCCTTTGGGGGAGTTTTTGGAGGAATTGGACGTTCTCCTGTCTAACATCCCTGAAAATGTCCCTACGCTCGTACTTCTCTGACTTCAACATCCAGTCAGAAGTCAACAAACTTATCTCTCCTGTCTTCTTTTGCTCTCACTGTGTCCGTCGCCACCTACTAACAAAGCTGGCAACTACCTCAACCTCATATTCACCAGAAACTGCTCTACCTCTAACCTCTCTGTAACCCCGCTTCACATCTCTGATCACTTCTTCGAATCCTACTCTCTCCCAGTCTAACAAACCTAACTTCCTGAATACTGTACCTCTCAATCGTAACCTTCGCTCCCTCTCTCCCTCCTCTCTTGCCTCAACTGTCTTCTCAGCCCTCCCTTGATCTGACTCCTTCTCACTCGTGCTTGCCAACTACCCCCGCCCCCAGTCCTCCATCTCCTTCTTACCTTCTACCAAGCCAATTTGTCAACTACTTCGTAAAAAAAAAAAATAGATTCACTCTTAATTTTCCAACTGTTCTTAAATTGGTTTGGCTTATTTGAAGCTAATGTACTTGCAAGAATCTTGCTGTTCTGAGTTTTAGCGTCATGATTGTTTGCAATTATTGTAAGTCGCTTTGGACAAAAGCGTCAGCTAAATGAAATGTAATGTTTATGTACTATCATAAGTCCAGTTGGCTTTGTGGCTCCTGTTTCTCTTAAAATTAACTAGCAGGCTTTGTGTAGCCACTAATGCTAAACTAGTTTACTTTAGGCAGGCACTCGTTTTCTCTGCCACTAAGCACCACAACAACAGTATCATTTCATTTTTCAGACCATACAGATGTCCCAAGGATGCTTTTTGCTGAAATGCATATCTTGAAATGTAGGTTAAGCAGTCAAGGTAGCATGTTCAATCCTTGTGTATCAAGGAAGGGATTCCTGATGCCCTCAATAGGAGGTCGTCAGTGCGGTACATGGGCAGGCAGCTGTTTAAAAAGTGTTTTGTCAGCACAGAAGGAGGGGTCATTCTCTTGTGCCTGCCACCACACACTGTTCAGATCCTGCAGCCTCTGAATGTGTGTCTTTGGACCCTTGAAAGCAGATTTTACTGATCTGACAGGAAGATCTTTCTTCTGGGAGACACACAATTTATTTATTTTTTATTTTTTTTAAAAAGGAATAAAGTGTCTTCAGAGACTCTTACCAGAAGTTTTTGGATCAAAGAGTAGTGGTAGCTGGGTTCAGGAGATGTAGTATCTATCCTCTGTACACAACGGCCATTGTCAAAGGGTCATGTCGTATGGGCTGCGGTGTGGAACCTAATTTCCACCTTTGCCAACCCCACAGGGTAAAGGCTCAGTAGATGGCCAGCATCATCGAGGAGTGCGAAAGACACCAGCTTGGCAGCCAATTGCACTACCCTGCCTGGCGGCTCCAATATCCTTTCCATTGTCGGCCCCACAGCCTCTCATGGTCCTGCTGTCTGCCCCCAGCGGCACACCATCCCAGACGAGCCTGGCTTCTCAGGGACGTGATCATGTTGCCACACGTCAGCAGCAGGGTGTGTCCATGGAGGGTCTCGAACCGCTTCCTCTGCTTTCCAATGTAAATCTGGCATTTTAACATGGTGACATTAGCTATGATGAAGTTGACTAAGTTACCTGTCTATGCTTTGTCTGTTATTTATACAGCCTCCTACCCTCAGCAAGTCTCCACCATTGTGCTCTTATCGTCCAACTCCTCCTCTTCATCTGCTGGACCCATGACAACCACTGGTTGTGTACTTAAAGTGGCTAATCATTATTTTTATAACAATTTTGGTCAATCAGTAACATTGAACTATCACTGGAATATGCAGCTCCCCTCAGCCTTACCATGCCTTAATCGTTTTAGCTCATTATTTTTCTCTACGGTTGCAACTTCACTGTTTTGGTTCACTCTCAAAGTTCTCATACTGTTTTTGGTCGCAGTAGGCAGCTGTTTTCAGAGAAAGCTGTAAAAAGCCACTGAACACTACCTGCTCAGCACAAACAGCTGACAGACACAGTTAGAGACTCACTGGTGAACATAGTGGAGCATTTAGCAGCTGAAAAGACAGATATTTTCCCCAGGAGTTTGAGTTCAAAACTGAGCTAAAAGAGAAAATATTGGACTTCATCAGATGGAAACAAACACAACTCCAAATTAATGTTACTGTGTAACTGTTTGCAAACAATTTTGCCAGAACAACTTAAAAGGTGATTGTGTCATCACAATGGTTGGCCAAGTAGCAGGAAAAAAAAGACAGTACCTGACGTTTTGCGGTGTGGGCGATGAAGGGAACCTGACACAGAGTGATTGGCTCTAGTGTACCACAAATTGGTTTTACAACATTTGTGTAGGCAACCTAAGTACACCCTACACCAGCGTACTTTGTGCATGCATGCTAATATGCTAAACTTAGACAGTAACAATGATAAACATTGCCTAAAATCAGGATTTTGACATTATGTGCATATTAGCATGATGCTCATAGCACAGCTGTGCCTAATAGACAGCTTCGTGGCCTGTATACACAGGAAGTGTTTCAGCCATCGTCTCATACACATCTGACGGAAAACAAACGCGCTTCAGTTTTAAACAATCCAGCTGTCCACACAGGCTGGGTAATGGTTTGTGTATTTCTAAGTAAGTCTCTTTTCTTCGGTTTTATGTACGTAACTACAGTGATTGTGTTGGGCCCTGGTGCTGTCAAACGAGGGTGACTGTTATGTTCCCCGATAGTCCAGGGAATGAGGGGAGTAGCAATAAAGTAAACCAGGGGAAAAGAATCAAGGGAAACTGAAGTGTCTAATCAAAAACAGTAATTAAAATTTTGCTTACTAAACAATTTCAAAACACCAACTGAAAACAACTTTCTGTAAAGAAAAGAAAGCTGGCTAACGCTGGTGCTGCCCCTGCTGCGCTCACACTACACTTACTGTGTAGACTCGCCATCACAGAGCTGCTACCTTATCTGTAAACTGTCTTGCTGTTCAATTTACAAATATTGGACTTTACTTGGGCTTGGCACAGCTATGATCACGCAGGTCACTCGTGGCAGCTGTTTTTTTTTTTTTTTGCTTCTTGAAAGGTGTTTGTTTCATGGTAAAACTCTTTTGACCCTTTCAGCATTGGCTTCAACACTGATCCACGCAAGCATGAAATAACATTTTATTACCAAATCTCACACACTATTCCACGTGACATTTCTCCCTATCTCCTAAATGTACACCTCTCTTCCTTTTCTCTTACCTTTTGTCTTTACCCATCCATCTCTTATTCCTGTCCTCACTTCTTCTCTCCTTCCTCTCTCACTCCCTCTCTATCCCCCCTCTCCTCTGAATGTCTCTCTCTCCTCTTCAGGTTGCCCTCCGCCTCCACTCGTCTTCCTCTCGTCTTCCTCTTGTCTTCCTCTCGTCTTCCTCTCGTTACCATTTTATAGTCTTGTTAGTTCCACTTGAGATGCCAAATGACAAACAATCTAAACCCAGTGAGCCGCTACCTTGCTGCCCTCATAGAGCTGCAGAGTCTAAACAAACAAGATATGAGCTGAAACACTCACACAGTCCACCCCCGCCCGCCCACCTTGAACCCTCATATAGGATTTAGACACTTAAACACACAGATGAGCTGTGTAATGATAAACACAAAGTCATTTTAACCTTTGAATTCACAGTGTGAAGAGGCAGTTAGCAGGGTTAGATCAGCGACGGTTGCTTTGGTGTAATGTACCTTTCATTTTCAACTTTGATTGAGACCTTATTGCTGAAAATGTTCAGATATACATCTATCAGTTTGTATTTATGAGTATATTTTATATATATATTTAATAATATTATTATTATTATTATTATTATACTGAGATTCAGTATAGAGTTTAAGTGTCCCTTTATGGTCAAAACGCTGGCTTTTCCATTTATAAAATGATTAAATAATGTGAAATATATAATTGTTAAATTGTACAATATTGAAGGTGCATCTATAAGTTCAGCTGGGAAATCTGTTCAAGCGGTGAATTCGTTCTACAACGCCGTCTGTGGCAGTGGGGTGTGGTTACGGCGCTGGCTGCTGGAGAGAGATGGGAGTGTCTCAGCTGGAGTTTAAACAGCTGGACAGAATCAGGTAATCAGTCACATTATATAAGCATGGTAACAACCTGGTTCTGTTCTCTTGCAGTAGGCTGGGACCACGGAGACAAATGGAGTGGTCTGTGTTTGTGTGAGAAAGAGTGATGGCAAAAAGTGTCTTTTTGCGAGATCTGGCGCAGCTGTAAGACAATACAAGGGCCCGTTCTACGGTCTGATCGACCGGCGCCACAGGGGATTCCTCAGACGCCAGGGCTGGATTGCTGCCGGTGTGTGGGCCCACCAGACTCCTCCCACGGTCGAGAAGGGATATACCATGTAGCATTATGTATACAGGGAGGTATCCACCAGGCTCTGTTGGACACTGGTTGTACCCAAACCATGAGCCATCAGTGCTTGGTTTGGCCCAGGGCTTTGGTAGAAGCATCATGAGTGAGGGTAATAATAATTAATAAATGGAATATAACCTTTTTAAATTTAAGTTTCTCTCTTTCACCATACTAAGGCTACATTAATGCCTTTTTACTCATTGTAAAACATTCATTAAAATGTTACTGAGTAGTCCCGCCAGATTTCCACACGCCGTCTTAGCGCTGTGCAAGCAGCGATGAAAGGGCCCTTGCCCCTCTTTCTCGTTGCCGTGTGTGCCAGCCGCAGTCTTGCCAGTCCACTGGAAACTGAGTGTAGTATACCATCATTTACTCTATGGATTAGATGGTGCTATATTTCCTGCTTCCAGTAGGGTGCCCTATGACTTTGGCTCAATTTCTTTGTGTGGATGTTGTGAGGCCTGGATTCTTATCAAGCAGGCCAAGTTTCAAAGAGATCGGACAATGTACAGTGAAGTTACAATAACTTCCTGTTTCATAGGGAAGAACGCAACATTATGGCGAAGGTGTGTTTCAAAGCTAAAATGCTTCACATTTTAACATCCAGCACGTCTTTAGAATTCCAATTTGAGGTTGATCTGATTAACTTTGTAGGAGTAGTTACTAAAAGTGTGGCACTTGTGGTTTCCAGTTGCAGTAGGTAGCGCTCCGACTCATGCTCAATATTGATGAGTGGATATCCTCAGGCCTGGATTCTTATCAAGCATGTCAAGTTTGGTGCAGATCGGACAATGGTGAGTGAAGTTACAGACCCCTGTTTCATGGCGAGGAACGCCACACCATTGCAAAGGCATTTTGCTTCACAATTTATTATCAGTTGTCTTACGGTCAAGCTGACCAAACCTTTTACATTCTAGCAAAGGTCACAGGTTCTGATGTGCATTCCAAATTTTGTGAGTTTGAGTATTCTGAGGGTGCTAAACTTTCCCTTGAAGGCTAAAAGTAGCTAGGGGGCACTATACATCCTGTGTGCCATGATGATGCCCAATCATAACATCGAATCATAAAACTTACTATTCTGAATATGGCTGCAAAGTTTCATGAGTTGCTGCACATGCTTAAGGCGTCAAATATGTGTTTAAAAATGTAAAAACGCACACCATCCAAAATGGCCGACATGGCCGAGAAAAAATGCCTATACGATCTTTGGAATGATCCCACCAAATCTCGTGAATATCAAAGCAACACCAGACCATGCCGTGTGTTAGGGGGCGCTAGAGAGCCCGCTGGTCATATCCAAGCCCAGTCACTGCAGAACTTTGTAATTTAATCAAATCCTGACTCCTCTACAAAAACAATAGGTTTCCTTGCACTTTCAGTGCCAGGGTCACTATTGGGCCTCTGGCACTTTCGTGATCGGACCCTAATAAGCATCCTATGAACCATAAAATAACATGTGACACTCCAGATCCAACACACAGAGTACTTCTCCTTTATCAAACATCTGCCGATACTGTGTTTTACTGTTGACTCTGGGCCTTGGTGAGTGAGTTTTCCATGCTACTATCTGAGCCGTCGCCACCCTGTGAGTGAGTGTGTGTCTGTTTTCTGTGGTGAAGGGGGGGTGCGGGGTGAACAAACATGTCCTTTTGAGTCAGTGGCTGCAGAGCTAATATTGACCAGGGCGCCCGGCGACATGCAGCAGGTCAAATTAAGCACAATAGCGACTGTCGCAGGGCACAAAGAGCCAATGACACACCTTATCACCTGGATGAATTGGCCTCCGTCTGTTAGACTGATCACCAACACACCACACAGTGAAGGGGGGAGGAGGGGTGGGGTGAACAGAAGCGTTACATATTCACTGTGCAGCATGTATATTTAGATCTGTAGTTTTTGTTTTAGGTGTTTATGCTTTCCCATAACCTCATATACATAGAAATGGGCCGGCAAAAGGGGATTAGCATGTCATATGGTAGCTAACCAAAGACATGTACTAAGCACTCACTGCTGGCCTGTTTTTTTTCCTTTGAGTCACTTGTGAAACAAAAACCCCTTAAAAACTATCCACACTTAATTTACCCATGAAAACACCTTTCTACATTTGGTTGTTAATTTTCTATAATCTAATAATCTAATACTATAGCTATAAACCACGAGAGGCCCCTTAGCTCTTGTAAATTGTGGCTTTTTGGTTTTATAAAACGATTACTACATTTACCTGGCAAACTTTTATAGAATAAACACACAGCAACAAAATACAGTTATTTATTAACAACAAATAATCATTCTTCCACCAAGCAATGTAGTTCTTCAGTGACATAGTAGAGTGGTTGCCAAGCAACACACAGACGCTGTGGAGCTTGATCAATGATCGGGCCGATTCTCAAGTTTCTCTGGATATCCTCATTCAGGTTGGTCTCTGCTGGTACAGGGCTGTTTGTCTCTGCACAGGTGTGGCCTCTCTAACGTTCTCATCATGTTGCAGTTATTATAACCACACAAGTATCTAGATAATAATATGCTCACTATAACCAGAGAAAAGTAGTTCCAAGTTCCATGGTTAAGTCACCTTAGATTGTTGGTGTAGTTTGTCCGATTTGGATGGGGATAAAAGGCCAGTGGATTTTAATGTTTCTTCTCCAACACAAGAAGAAAAAAGAAAGAAAAGAAAATTGTAATCTCTTTGGTGTTTGTTTGACTTCTGTCATTAGTTGGTCAAAATGCTGCAATATCTGTGATTTTACACTCCCTACCCAGTGACTCTGACACAGTAATGAGCTCTGCTGTTAAAAGCTACTGTTTTAGTCAGGACGAGGGTGATTCAGTGTACTCAGTTTACTTAGAAAATTCTGGGGAGAATTCACAAAGAATGGATTGTGGCTTCTGATGGCTCCTTAAATTGCGTCATTTGCAGCTGCCATCTGCCCCGTCTCAAGGTCAGATTCACTAAAGATTTTGTGCTTATGTTATTACAGCGCAAACATGCTAAATAAAGTTTTGGAGCTGAGTACAATTATCTATGTGATAAAGTATAAATGCACTTGAGGCAAAGGTGTCTCGTCCAGAGTCAAAAAGCCTTTATTTCAAATGGGCAATTGTTGTTCAATGTACGTCATTTATTCAACATTTTATACGATTTTGCTTTATTTATTCCTGTCAAGATCCCTGTATCTTTGTTGTACACCATACCCGTAAATTTAGGAAATAAAGGGTTGGTCCACTGTAATATGACAGACCTGTGGGTCATTAAAACATAGGAAATAACTTCATATTACTCTCGACATGTGGAGTTGGCAACGTAATTGAATCATTAATAGTGTACGTACTGTTGACACTGGAATACTGCTTTATTGGATAAAGGATTAAATGAAGTGTTAAAAAAAAGAAATACCTGCAACAAGAACGATAAGTGAGATGCTGTGCGCATTTACGCACGCGGCATAGCAGCGTGAGCCAACTTCTACCGGGGCTATAGCGTGGTGGCTGCCCCACTAACGGCTTTGACCTCGTCAAAGGTCTTGTTCTAGTGGTCCTCCTCGTCAGTGGAGGCGTTTCAGGAACTTAAAACCCGATTCTTGGCGGTCAAAGTCACCAGCGTTCCTGAGACCATCCTCCCGGTTTCCTCATTGATCGCTCCACTCACCTGGGAGATGGAGGAGAGGGTCAAGGCTGCCCTTAAGGACCAGCCTGGTCCTAGCACCTGCCCGCCTAATCGGCTGTTCATGCCCCAAACCCTCCGCGCCGACGTCCTGCTGTGGGCCCATAGCTCCAGACTCTACTGCCACCCAGGGATACAACGCACTCAAGGGGCGTTGCTGCAGAGATTCTGGTCGGCCACTCTGGAGGAAAACACACGGGAATTTGTCACCACCTGCCTGGTCTGGATTCCATCCCCAGTCCAATGGGCAGACGGAGAGAAAGAACCAGGAAATTGAGACAGCTCTGCGGTACATGGTATCCAAGCACCCGACGTCCTGGTCAAGACAACTCTTGTGGGTGGAATATGCACACAATACCCTAATCAGCTCTGCCACAGGTCTGTCACCATTTCAGTGCGCCTACAGGTTCCAACCGCCATTATTTCCGGCATTAGAGGAGGTGTCCTGTCCATCCGTCCAGGTTTTCATGCACCAGTGTCGCCAGGGATCAGGCCAGGAGTACCCTCCTCCGCTCAGCCGACCGCTATGCCACTTCAGCAAACCGCCACCCCACCAAGGCGCCTGTCTACCAGGTGGGGCAGAAGGTCTGGTTATCCGCTAAGGATATTCTGTTGCGGGTAGAGTCTAAGAAATTGGCGCCTAGGTTTATCGGGACATTTGAGATACTAAAAGTCATCAACCCCGTGGCAGTGAGACTCAGGCTACCTTGTGCCATGTGGATTCACCCTACATTTCACATCTCAAGGATCAAGCCAGTTCGGGAGAGTCCGCTGGTTACGGCTGCTCCACCCCACCACCTCCTCGATTCATTGAGGGCGGTCTCACCTATTCACTCCGTTGCCGGGGAAGAGGCTTCCCGGCTCTTCAGGGAGTTCCACCAACGTCACCCTTATCATCCGACTGGATGACAATTTGTTTGGCAGCGCAGTTAGGGCTGCATTTTGCTTTGAGAAGTTTCTTTTTGTCTTTGTACAGGTTGAACAACTGAACGTCTGAGTTGCTGGATGAGCACAAAACTGAGCAGGAACTGCAGATGTATCAAGATTATCATTGTGTCATATTCTTCGGATCTCTTCAAAATAGCTTCCAAATGAACTTAAACATGATGTTGTGAAAATAAGGAACTTGTTGAGATGTCATATGGTGCTAACATAAAAAAAACTTTGTCAACATCAAATGCACACTGTGCCGTAGGCTTGTCCCTTGAGTGGATTTATTGAGCTTATTATCGTTGCTAAATGAACAGAGCAGCTTCAGCAGACGTGTCTCCATACAGAGAGGCAAACAAATAAATGTGGCGTGTGGCTAAATGAAGCTAGAAAGATCTCTAAAACCAAAGGAGCAAAGGGAAGTACAAATATGATTCTGCGGAAATAAAAGAAATACACTTTGTTTATGTAAAAAAAAATGCATACAGAGAAAAGTAATCTAAAATGTATTCCTAATGGTCCATATTGATTAGTAAGACAAAGTAGTACAGAATAGAATTGTGTTTTTTTTTTTTTTTTTTTCTTCCCTACCAAGAAAGAAAGTAGACTGATTATTGTTCTGGCCAGTGATCTGTCAGTCCCGCCTGTGTCTCTCACGCCTGGTGTTTCCCTTTTCCCTGTGTGTCCAGCGTTTCCCTGTTTGTCTGCCTGATTGCTTCCAGACACACCTGTCCAGCCTGCTCAGCTGTTTCCTGTCTGCTCCTCAGCAACAGTATAATACTCTCAACCAAGTGGTGTGCACTCGCTCTCGTCCGCTCAGTATTGGTTTTCTTCTGAGGTTTATCCTGTGAAAGATTTGTCACTAACATTTTCTCTGTCCCTCCAGGTTCACGTGTCACCTGCCTTCTGACCTCCCTGCCTGCTCTCTTCCCCAACCCGACACTATCTCCAGCGTGTCACGCTCACGGCCTCACCTGCCCGTCCTGCTAAGCTCCAGCTACGCACTGCCACGCCATTCATGCGCTCATTCTGTGTTTTTGTGGATGGTAAAACTTTCCTTCCCTCAACTCCGTCTGTGTGCTCTTTGGTCCGAACCAACTCTGACCTAACCCCATCAGTGGTAAAGGGGAAACTAAAACACCCAGGTTGTATTAGTGTGTGCACCCTTATATCTGCTGCTCATGTAGACTAATTGTATTTCAAAAGATTTAACTAGTACATTACAAAGGAAACTAAAGCCAATTTACCTTTTCCTGGATGCAACTGGAGGGCTCCTAATTAGATCAGTGAAAACCAGGATTTTGTTGGAATGTCTCTGTTTTGTGTATTTAAAGCTGAGGATCATTATATACAACACTTTACAGACAAGAAGGCTGCGTTTCTAAACCAGCAGGAATAAATGTGTCTGCACTGGTTCTCACAGGAAAGCATATGTTGTCCAAAACACCGGGAGCTGACAGACATTTTAGTTTCCTGTTAATGTTTGTATTGCACAGTGACTACCTCCTTCATATTATGATGGAAATGTACTTGTGACTCAGTGTGTCATCTTGGCCAAATGTGCTCCTGGAGACATCTAGTGTAGCAGGACGTACCACAGAGGAGGTTTGTGTACTTTGCCAGGTGTTTATACTTCTGTTTGTCCGTGTGTTTGTGGACATGCATTGTCACTGCGATAGCGTTGCAACTGTGCAAGATGCAGTCACGAATATTGACAGATGTGTAGTTGAGATCAAAATGAGCGAAGTCAGAGCAATGGTGGCCAAAGTAGTTACGCCCGATTTTAACGTTGCGGTTGGTGGGATCCAGTCACAAGACGGTTTCTAGTTATGTTTGCCCCTGTGTGTCCATTAGCACCATCGCCTTGTGTCATAAAGATACCCATGGGTCATAAATAGATTTACTCACTTCAATGGTCTGAACTCC
>CALSCE010010666.1:766966-786539 GCA_943593645.1 Bovichtus variegatus
AATTTTTATCTGCAGATTCCAGTCCCTTTTGACCCTATTCTGAATTATGATGAGTCCAATATTACTGAATTTTTGATTCATTTATTTTTCTTCATTGGTCAACTCTTAAATATACTGTAAAACACTAAATTCATTCAAATGTATTGTTTGGAAGTGCTACTGTAACAGTTTTTCTTTTGCTGTCATACATTCTGTTGATGTTCACTCTGGAAGCCATTTCTTCTTCTTCACGAACACTTTTCTTGTTTTACACAAGTTTTTCTTTCGCCCTTTCAGGCAGTTGCGGGCTGTATAACTTTCAACACTTCACATCTACCAAACTGATACAACCAGGCATGAAGTGAGCACAGAATGAACTTGAATATCAATTATCTGACATACAAACCTTTCTAGAGGGACACTTTTTTTTTTGTTGGTTTTTATTCAACCCATAAAACTGGACCACGTTCATAGTAAATAAAGACATTATTGGTTGATGTCATTACAATCCAAAGTGTTACATTAGAGTAAAGTTATTCAAATACCACCAATAATCGCATGATTGCAAAGGCTATAGTGAGATAATGAATCTGAACATTCTGTGTAAACTGTGGCTCATTATGCAGCAAGCACCTTAATGACATGACTTCTGACAAAAAACTTCTTCCAATTTCCAATGTTTTTGGATCATGACATTCCAAAACATTTGTATGTGTGTAATGTGGGACAATAGACATGATCCAACACTGACACCTTGTGAAACTCTACATACATTACATGTGATGGTTTAAAGTCACTTACTGTATCGAAGGTTTTCTGTAAGCAGCAAACCCTTTTCTCAAGTTTCCTCTATTATTGATAGATTTGTATGGAAGGTGTATGCATAAAGTGTTTGGTGTGACTATTGAGGATGTGTGAGTGAATACTGTGTCCTTTAAGTGTTAGGCTTAAATGGTAAATGGACTGCATTTATATAGCACTTTTCCAATCTTTGTGATCTCTCAAAGCGTTCCCATCACATGTCAGCATTCCCCCATTCATACACATTCATACAGAGTCAGAGGCTACTGTACAAGGTGCCACATGCTCATCAGTGATAACCATTCACACACACTTACACTCACACACCGTTGGCCATCGGGAGCAATTTGGGGTTCAGTAACTTCCCCAAGGACACTTCGACATGTTGACTGCAGAGGCCTGGGATCAAACCACCGACCCTCCGACTGGTGGACGTGTTATTGTAATGTTACACTCTTTTTTCCCTCATTTCCCCCCTTTCATATCTTAAAAAAAGACATGTTTTATATTAACTTATATCAAATGTTTTACATTTTATTATGACATTTCCCATCTTCTAGAAATGTGGAGTGGAACATTACTTTGTCAGCATTTATTACTTGAAAAAAAAGAAAATACTGACCACAGGCTTTAAATACATTTATTTTCAATAAACATGCCATCAGATTAATTTCACTTTACAGGAGTTACTCTTGCAATAGAAGAGAAATAGGTTGAGTTAAGTTTCAATCAGGAGAGGCATGATGTCATTCAGATTGCAAGCCACTTAGTTACAAGCTGTGTATCAAGCAACTGAACCACACTGAAAGTGAATAGGTTATTATTCAATACATTAGAAACAACTTTCTCCTAAAGTCCTAAAATTCTAATTAACACATTTCAATCTTAAAAATGTACAGATGGCTCCCCAACCTATAGTTGAGGTGCTGACAGCCTGTGAGGAACTTCCAACCGGTATTCCCTCCATCACCGGAGTTCTGGTAAATGGTCTAAGTCGGGGGCTGCTGGACCTCCACCCGTTTCTTTTGTTCTGCCCTCTTCCTAATTTACAGAATACAGTGTCTCTAAATGACCAGTGAGCAAGTAGCAGAGGGAGCCCAATACATACTATTTTTATATTTAATTTTAACTTGCCCTCATGTCCTGTTTGGGCCACTGGCTCTAAAAACACATCATAAAATTGTTCTTTTGAATGCCAAAATAATGACACTAATACATGGAATAAACATTAAATAATTATATATTTTTCTATTTACTCACATTTAATTTAGCAATTTCCTGCCAACCTTGTTCTCTTGTTTTGGACACCTTTGCAGTCTTGCCTTTGTTCCTAATCTGCTGCAGTGAAGAATTGGGCTCTTTCTTAACAAAGACCAAACACATCACATTCTGTTGGATTGGGTGAGTGACGTACGATGAACGGGGTTCTCGAGCCAAATCTTCACCAGCTTCAATGGTAGCCCCACCAGGCAGGTAACCCAACCAGCCAGTAGGAGTCACTAGTATAGGGTGGGAACCCTAACTGGCTCCTCACCCACAAACAGCCAGTCCTGTGTACTGGGTAGCTCAACCAAACTGGAGATACCACTGCAATGGTGGATGTGGATCATGGAGCAGGAAGTTAACCACTGCAGTATATATTTTATGGTAATGATGCTCTGTACCGCGCTGTAGTTTCTGAATGGAACAAGTTACATATTAATATTAAAAACGCAGGAAATTTCCAGTATTCTGTAGGCTAGGCTAAACTTGCTAGTGGTGATACTGTTGTGTGTTATCCACTTGCAGTAATTGTTATGTTGTTGCAGTTAGGATGTAGATTTCTTTTGTATGTTCTCATGTTAAGTTAACTGTGTAATTGTGTATTGTCATCTAGCTTATTGCTACCTATTAAGATTGAACTTTGTTATTGTAAGTTAGTTTTTACAAACTAAAAACAGTATATGTACTTCCATATAAAAACTAATTTCCCTACTGGGACAATAGGGACAACCTATTCTCAAATTACATATATTTCTATATTTTTCAAAAGAAAAAAAGTGACATTAAATGTTTTTTCTCATCCCCCATGCTTTTTTCTCAAAATGACTAACCAGATGTCTCCTGTGTGAAAAGCTCACTCAGTTTCTCTGCATCATGCACATTTACAAAATCTGTTTCAGTTTATATTGCCAAACAAAAGTATTGATTAGTTCACAGTAAAAAAAACTGAATGAAAGATATTTTCTCCATAATACAGAGGACACATGAACAATGGCTCTTGTAAAACGGTATTTTTCCATTCCCTATTGTTTAAATCCATCAACTTTAAAACATAACCTTTAACATATTAGCCTAACTAGCTATAATACCTGTCAGTGTTGAAGTAGCCCTCCAGCTACACCCTCCAGGCCCACTAATCCTCCAGGCCACAGTTGTTTCAGACCCATTTCCTGTTTGTTTATTTTTGCTCAAATTTGAACTGTATGCGCGGCAAACCGTGTTCCCCACGTATGGAGGGTGTGCGGCACGAGCTGACCATGAAGGCAGCGTGGTGTCAAGTGTAATTGCTGGCCAATAGAGACCAAGTTCCAGGTGCGACAGGCTACAGAGTGGCGTCACTGTCCGCGCGAACACAACACAACGACGGTGGCGATGATGGAAAGCAAGCAGAGTCAGGTAACTTCTTCACTTCACTTTACTTTGTTTCTGTTGCTTTTTTTAAACATGGATGTGTATTAAGTCGAACGAAACTGGCCTGTTGAGAGAAAATACAAAGTTGTCATGGCCATTTGAGCGGTGGCTGCAGTGACGGCGCGAGGCTTTGATTCCACCAACTGGTTAGCTTGTGTTGTGCTTCACGAGCTGTTTTAAACTCACGCGCATAGTTGGCTACTTTGTGTAAAATGTCCCGCAGGCTCGTGCTCGGACGACGTCACTTTCTTTGTCATGTTTTCTTGTGGACATTTTTTTTGTTGTTCCTACTTTATTTTCCCTGCGCTGCCGCTTGTTTGAGCCCCACCTGCCGCTCATTACAATAATAAAGAACCCTCAGTGTTTTTGTTCATGTTTTGTTGTTTTGTTTTTTTTGTTTTTTTTACTAGAAACGACTCTCATTTAGCCTGACTCTACCCCGGACCACTTCCAAAGTAAACCATAGTGTTGGAGATATTTAAAATGTTTTTATAACTTTGAGTTGGCCATGCTCTCCTTCACTTCACTGCAGTGAGTATTTGAAACGTTGCTTGTTAAATTTCGTTTTGCAAATTTAACAAGCAAACAACTTTGGCAGCAATGCAAGCAGCCCTGGTGTTTACTGTGTCGAGTTACTCGAGCACATTTAAGTTAATTTATGAAAGATTTTCGTACTGTAGAGAAATGGATAGAACACGATGAGCATAAGACATCCACACATTATTAACACTATTATCAAGCCTTGGGAAATGACCAGCCCTGGTGCTAAAGGATTTTGACAAAAATTGAGTGTAAGAACATTTGATAATGTAAAAAAAACAAACAAAATAAAAATCGATATTAATAACATGTGTCTTGTTACACTTCCTTACATTAGGCCTGCAATAAACACTACCTGATTTCAAATGTTTCGTTTTTAGGACTGCTATTTTTTTGCTTATCAGACTTTATGCTATGTTTTAATACTGTACTTTATGGTGGTGATAAAATATTAAGAGAATGAATGAAACGGTTCCACCAATTTTACCTCACAATATTCAGCAGTACAATACAACATCACTAACTAAAGTATCAGAATCACTCTCATCTACTCTATGGTTCTTGTTGTGCTGTGAAATAGGTGGATATAAATAATAAATATATTATTAAGTCAACCGGTTTTCAAACACAGCATCACAGCAAACAAGTTTACATTTAAAGAGAACTGTTTTCCCTGCTGCCATCTTACGTTGAGTAAGGTCCTAAAGAGTAAAGGTCCTAAAGGTCCCTCCTGATAGCCACACCTTTGGTATGTGCAAGTAGTCAAGAGCCTGTTTCTGCTAACTGAATGCCAAAGTGTGTGGAGATGTATCTGTGCTCACTGGGATGGTAACACTTGGCAGTTTCTGTCATGTTTTAATTATGTATTTTTCAAAAATAATTATAAAACTATATTAAATTAGTTTTGTTAGTTTTCTTTCAGACTAACTCTGCCATGTCTCATCTCGTCACGCCTAAAAACACAAGAACTTTCTAGTAAACAGACACAACATGTGCCGTGTGCGTCCTCACACTTCTACTAAAATCTCCTCCATGTTGCCGGCCTCGGCTCAGCAGTAAATTGAGAATGTTCTGTCAGACACTGGCGGCTCTGTTAGTCCAGTTATAAATAAACACTTCATCATATTTTTGCTTATTACTAATGTAATACAAGTTGGATTTAGGTCATGATGCCGTTGTTAGCGCCGTGACGCTGTCAGCACCGGTGGCTGATGTAGGCTTCTTATTTATTTGCCAGAACATGTCATAATGACAAATGCTGGTTTCGCTGGGTTGCATAAATTGAAACCGGTTTAAGCTTGTACACCGGATCGGCAAAACCGGAAATCAACCTAACTGTAGTTGATTATTGTTGGTTGTTACGCCATCTTATAGGTGTATTACCGCTAACATAGGTGAATACCTCGTCCAGGCAGTATCAGGAGAAGTGTGGGTTCAGCATGTAGGCATTTTTCCAACATGGGACAAACCTGCTTACTATCTGTTCAGTTTGGGGATGAAGACTATATCTAAAAATGAAGTGAAAAGTTAAAAAATGTGAAGTTAGAAAAAAGTGGGACTCTGTTGCTCATTTCTGCTGCAGCCTCCACGATACATTAGCTGTTACTAGATCTAGCACACGTAAATCTCCGACCCAACTGTTGTCTGTTGAGTTGCATTGTGGGTAATATGGGCCAGACTTTGATTAGAAAGAAAATTACTAAAAAGAATGTTATGTTTTTTGAAACTGCCATTGTGTTGTCTGAGTGTTATAGAAGTGCGATCCTGAATCAGTGGAGTGCTCCTTCAACTGTGAGTACTGGAGCAGAGCCCAGCTTCACTCACTTTGATTGATTTGCTATCAACACTATTACACTTGTGATAATGAACAGCAGCAGTCGGTTTTTGTCCTTATTCTTAGTGATGTTAGCAATGGCATAATCTGCCCGATGTCAAAGGGTTTCTGTTTATGGTCCATAAAGGTAAATGTGTGTGTGCTCACCAGATTTCTAATGGCATCAGTTGTTCTATTCACTCAGTGAGAACAGCGTAATAAGTTTGGAAAATGTAATCACTTTGTTGCCCTGGAATGGCTTTAAGCTGTATGACAATATAATAATGACAGAAAACCAGTGTCTACTTTTTATATTCCAATTTTGATGTTTTATATGACCCAGCTGTTGTTGGCTTTAATCTACTAAAGTATACTTGATTTGGAATCAGTGAGCTAAAGCTGGGGTCCCCAACCACCGGGCCGCGGACCAGTACCGGGCCGTGGATCATTTGGTACTGGGCCGCACAGACAGAATAAAACGTTTTCTTTTTTTTTGTCTTGGTAATATTTATTGTAAAAATGTTTCTGTTATATATTATATATATTACAATGTAATAATAGTATAAATAAAGTGCATAATATAAAATGGAATAATTACATTTACATTATATATGTAATAATTAAATTATATGTTTTGCACTTCATTGTGTGTTTTGTTATGCCCCCCCTCCATAGAAAATCTGTCTTGCATAAAACCGGTCCGTGGTGCAGAAAGCACATGTTCATGAGGGTTGATCTTTCCTGTAGTTGGAGAGGTGCTGTTGCTGAGGAGTTGTTCCCACTTTGTGTCCCCCTCAGGTGCTGAACCTTGAGCGAGTGCAGGCGCTGGAATCCTGGCTGAAAACTACCAACACAAAGCTGGCTCAAGTGAATGGCCAGAGGAAGTATGGAGGACCACCTGAGGGTGAGAGGCTGCAGCTCAAACACATATGTGGAACATAAGATGAGTTTCAGTATCCATGAGTCTTTAAGATGTTCTATCAATTCATTGTTTAGTCTATCTATGACAGAATATAGTGAATAATGATAAATAAATTTAAATCCCATTTTTAAATAAGCAATCCAAACACCCGAGGAGAAATTTACAGGGATACAATAAGAGATAAATGATCACAGTAGTAATGGAATAACAAAAGTGACCCAAACATTTGTGCTGTATTTTGGTTCTTCAATATTTTACACAGTGTTAAAGGGTAAAGACTGCACACAATGCTGTACACTGCATTCACCTCCTTGTTTTAAAAACCTCTGGTCCTTCAACATATATATGTTGAAGGACCAGATGTTGATATAGCATGTTTTCTGCTAATTCAATAAATAAATAGTCTATATGAAGAAGGGCCGTCTCGAATACCTTTTCTTGGTCTTCGAAGCTTCAGTGAGAAATATTCAAAGCTTCAGGTAGGGGTGTGCAGCGCTTACTGTGCACACGCACCGCTACACACAACAAACAGCGCTATCCCTCTGAGAATAATTAATTATAATTAATGTTGATTATGTATTTTGACTAATGTGGGATTACTTTTCCTTATTTCATTGCCTTGGGAATTATATATTATTGTTACTTCATGTGCACTTCATTTCAGCTCAGGGTGTGAGTCTTTACAGCGTTTTGCTGTAATTTAATGTTGCGCTAGTTTATCTCCTCTTCTTTTCTCTCTCCTGTGCTTCACACACACACACTTTTGGCTGCGTTTCCATTGCCAGTTTAAGCCCAACCTGCATATACGTGGGCTGCGGTCTCGCAGACCACGTATTGCGCAAATGAAAAAGAGTGTATTTTCCCCTTTTTAATTAAGAACTTTAGTGCATAATCTAAATACAAAGCCGCAGTCTTTAAATGATATTCCCTCAAAATATTTCATATCGGACTTTCTGAGAAATTTGAAGTTAGTATGTGCTTATTATCAATGTAGACAACGTAATTGTGTATCATAGTATCTTGAAATACGATTTCATCGCCATACTCTTCCATTGAAAGACCATAAATCATCATATTGCCCAGTGTCCAATTTTGCCACATTTGAATTCTTTCTTACTGTGATTTGCACTCATTTTTGTTAGATGTCTCAATAATTTTTTCCAATATTAATAGATTTAGAATTGAGTTAGTGTAGTAAGGAACTGTGGATGAAAAAAGAGAAGAAAATGTGATTTCTTTTTTCAGGTTCCTATCAGGTTGTTACTCTCTGACTCCTATAACGTTCCTTCTCTCTTTTTGACATTTTCACTAGCGGTGATCAGCCTCAATTCTGTGTGAGAGTAATTGACGTCTACCTGCCCTAGTGGCTCGGCAGTTATACACAGTATTAAAAATACAATGAAAGAATCTTTCACTCCTTCTGAGGTCCCAGAACTCCTTATTTAAAATGATCAATCGTGGTAATGCGGTACCGTTAGATAGGTCTAGATTCTACAATGGTTTCCAAAACAGTCAGTGGTGAGAATCTTTTACTCTTTCAATGAATTCTTACTTACCAGAAAAACAGTGTTGTTTGAGCCAACTGGTTCGTTGGCTCACAGTGGTGAGTGAGCCCTCGGTAGTTACAGGGGTCTACCTCACATGAGTGCTCCTGCTGACAACGCCAAGTTTGTGGTGGCAATTTCAGTATTGAAAAGCAAAGTGAAAGTCAACACTGGTCTTTCTGTAATTTTAATTCAAACATCTGCAGATGGACCTGCAGGCTCAGTCAAGCAAGTGAGCTGAGCGAGTGAGCCCAGAACGGAGGATAGTTTAGGTTTTTATACACATGGATACTACATACTGAAACAGATGGTACATTAATCATTATCTCTGAGCTGGCACAGGACTGCATCTTCACAATACAGCTGAGTAATTCAGGACATCATTGTCTTCAGACATTCAGTAAGACACTAGCAGTTTGTTATTTGCAAATGATTAAAACACAGGACTTATTTACAGATCTGGAAATGTCCATTACAGGACGCAGCCTATTTTTTTGTCTTGATAATGCTACATTGGGAACAACACATCTGTGTTGAAATCCACAGGAGGAGAGCGAGTTAAATTTAGCTGCCGATGAACAGAGGTTCCATAGTGTAGCATTGTGGTGCATTTAAGCTCTATTTAGTAAAAATTTATATTAGGCAAAGGTAAATTATAACGTTATGATCATGATTTGGGCGAGAAACTTGAATAAATCCAATTGTTTGAAGGAGATGTTTACACAGCACGGCAACAAAGGAGTGTATGTTGAAGTATATGGGATTTATTGTGGTAATGAATTGGTATCAATAATCACTGGTAGTGGTGTAAACTAATCAAATCAAGTTGATCTATATAGCCCAATATCACAAACTACACATTAGTCTCAGTGACTAATGACCTTAGACCCTCGCACTGCACAAGGAAAAACTCCCTAAAAGAAACCTCCACAATTAAAGGAGGAAACATGTTCTAAACCTCAGGGAGAGACTGAGGAGGATCCTCTCCCAGGACGCACACACTGTAATAGATGACGTGTGTGCAGAATAAACAACATAGTAAGTATACTACATGATGTGATCAGATATGGAGAAGATGGATCCAGGAGGATCAAAATAAGCTTCCTGGTGCCTCCCAAAGAAAGAAAAAAACTACATTTATGGTGTCGTGACATCTTTATTACATACAGTATATACTATTATTACAATGGATGCACTGTGAAAAGCTGCAAGTGTCTTGTATCACTATGCTCAGAGCCTGGAAGTGACGTCTCTACACTCAAAGGTGACTTTAGAGCCTTTATTGTGTTTACATGCAATGTTACTCAGAACTTGTTTGGCTCTTTGAGCTCTAACAAATTCATTATATTTGCAGTTTGCATGCAAAACCTTTGGCAGGAATGTTTCACGTGCACAGGACAAAACAAAACGGGGATCAACTCATAAAAAACTGCTCTATAGAGGACCCTACTTGAAGTTAAAAATTTTTTTTTAAAAAACTCCCCAAGGAACCTTCCAGACTTTCTTTCCCCTTCACAATGTCACAGCAGCACAAACCTCTGCCTCTATGACTTAAGAGGAGGACTGCTCCAGGTGTGGCAGGTAGCACAGCCTTTTTTACAGAAGACAGAAAAGAAGAGGTTGTACTAATAACATTAAAACATTGACAATAGATCTATTCTAATAAGACGTAACGGTGTGAAAGTGATTGAACATCAACAACAAATTCATTCATCAATCATTATTTATATTATTTACACTCAGGAATGTTACGAGCAATACTTGTTTGGTACCATAGGTACCGGGGGGCTCAGGACTAACAGCGTCCCATCGTATAAAGGTATATTTTCAATTTCGATTCTGCTTATCGGTTCCTAAAGCACACAAGTCTGGCCATGAGCCCCCAACTGCAGGCTGTCTGTCTCTCTCTCACTCACTCACTCACTTATTCGCTCACAAAGAGAGTATGATTGAGAGTATGATTTATCTATCAGTCAGCTCCAGGAGACGCAGCCTATATTGCCCTAATAATGCTTCATCTGTGTACTGATAAATGTGTGTTGAAATCAGCAGGAGTACAGCTAGTTAACGTTAGCTGTTAGCAGACGGTATCAGAGATGCTATTGACTTGTATTAAGGTGCGTTCAAGCTCTATTCAGTAAAAATGTGTATTGGACCAAGATAAATTAGGAGTTTACCATAATCTGCTCAAATGTAACCTTTTTAAAATCCATCTTTTGGCCAGAAACTTATAATTCACTCTCTAATATCTGTTTTTTTCCCTAACAAAAACCAGCTGTATTTTCCATCATAAACGGGGACATCTGCACATCTCTAAGAATACTTCAGTTGATAGAGATTTAAAATGGAAACACTCAAACTGACTAAACGCTCTAAAATTACAGTAAGGTTTCAGGTCTGGAGAAAACGTTGTAAACTGATGGAAGGAAGTAAGTCACAGCAATCATTTTGTCCGAATACACATTTACTGTATAGTTAGTCTTATTTACATTAATAAAGCATATTCAAAAGATAAAATTTAAGTTTTTGTTTTTTACTGCATTTCAAATCCTGACTCATGCACGTTTTTCTCAATATTTGTATTCTCTTAAAGGAAACTGCTGTTACATACTCTGTTTTGATGAAAATTAGTTGATGTTGTTGACTCAGGTTTTCAGTATTTGTGCTATGTGAGATTTGGGGGCAAAATGAAGAGTATAGCATTTTGTGCTAAGAATTCATTGAAATTGAAACTTGATAAATACTATTTAAAAAAAAAAAAAAAAAAAAAAGTTTTAAAAGTTGATACGAGGACGGTAACTCCGGCCTTTTTCTTTAATGGAGATCTTAGCAGACAAGCAAATAATCAGGCACCATCACCAACTCCCATTTTCTCTCCATTGTGCTGTCAGTGTGGGACGGCCCCCCCCCCAGGATCCCGCTGTGAGGTCTTTATCAGCCAGATCCCGCGGGACACCTACGAGGACCTCTTGATCCCCCTGTTCAGCTCTGTGGGACCCCTCTGGGAGTTCCGGCTCATGATGAACTTCAGTGGCCAGAACCGTGGCTTCGCCTACGGCAAATACAGCTCACCAGCTGTCGCCACCGAAGTCATCCGCCTGCTGCACGGTCACATGATGGAGCCCGGCTTCCGCCTCAGTGTCCGCCGCAGTACGGAGAAGAGACACCTTTGTATCGGAGACCTGCCAGCCGCCACCACGCAAGAGGACCTTCTGCAGGTACAACAGCTCTGAGGAAACAGTTCTAAAACATTCTAGATTACTGCTGTGTGAATTAATGTTGTACAAAGGTAACTAATGTTTTCTCCCAGGTGCTGCGTGTTCTGACGGAGGGGGTAGAGAGACTGTCTCTCAAGGCGGGGCCTGGTATAGAGGGGGTGTCTGCTATAGTCGCCTTCTCATCCCACCATGCTGCTTCTATGGCCAAGAAGGTTCTGGTGGAAGGTAGGTGAGCTCCTGTTGATGGGGATGGACTAATACATTGACTCAGTGTAGCGCTGTAAATATGGTCCCATTTATGTTGTCAACCTGTGATATAATGCACTACGCTGCCTAGTTGTTGTTGTTGTTATTATTATTATTGTTATTATTATTATTATTATTATTATGGTCTTTACTGAACTGTTCGTAGTCAGTGAGCCATGGTGGTTTAATGTGTTCGCATTAAACTCTACAGAAACACTACAATGTTCCACACAAACAGAATTCAATATGGGGCTTTTTGTTTGTTTGGAGAGTTTGACACATATAGATGCCCCGATTCATTACTTGCAACTGGGCGTTAAATGGCTGTTAAAATGAAAGTATCTGATGTGATTTCTTTTTGCCATTGTGCTATTGTAATTTTCATACTTGGCATCGATGGACTAGAAAAACTTTTTCTGGTGAAAACAGGGTAATTTTCTTTCTTATTCCGGGTAACAAGATGGAAGATTTTTTAATTTTTTATTTGAGATAATTCTCATGCATTATTGTGATAAAAGGATATATTTGTTATTCATTAGTCATTCTTCTGTAGAAAATACCTTACTACTGTACTTCCTCTTCTTTTTGTCTCCAGCATTCAAGAAGCGGTTTGCGTTGAACATCTCAATTAAATGGCAGTGTACAGTGAAGCTGAGCCTGGACCAGCCACCTCCTCCCCACAAAGCTTCAAAGACCCTCCTGCAATCCCCCCTGAAGCTGCCGCGCCACATCCTCAGCTCTCCACAGCCTTCAGCCCTGCCTCCTCGTCTGGCCCGCCCTCTATCCAGCCCCCTGGGTTTCTGCAGAGCAGTGGGAGGACCAACTGCCCCCCAGCCCCCTCCCCCTCCCAGCTCCTCCTGCTTCTCTTCCTTCCATAGTCATCTCGCGTCTACAGCATCCTCATCCTCTCCTGTGATGCTCCTGCGTAAGCTGTGTGAGGCGACTGCTCTAGGCCAGCCACTCTATGAGATATACTTCAGCCACGCTGGGCCTGATGGATTCCTCTACTTCACCTATAAGGTGTGTATCCCCGGGATAACCTCAGCCTTCAAAGGGCTGGTTATGACCTTGCCGGGACCCACTACCACCACCATGCTGGAGGAAGCTCGGCGGGCTGCAGCCCAACAGGTTCTGCAGACGGTGTACACTAAGCAGCTTGCCCACTGACAAGCCTCTGTAGAATACAGTCCACCTCCAGCACTGTTTGTTTGGTCAATGATGTTATATCCAAAACAGATCTTCTATGTAGTTTGTTGATTTGTGCATGCTTTTTTATAGTTGACTTGTTTGTCTTGTTTAAACTTCTGTGTTTTGTTTTATGCATGCTTTTTATTGTGCGTTACTGTTTAATTGGTTCCTCATTTTAATTAAATGAGATTTGAAAAGAAAATGTGATGGTGGTGTTACTTTATATAAATGTATGGAATGAATGATTAATGGAAAGTAAACACTAAACTTTAGTTGGGTTCTTTGTTTAGTGTGTTAATTTTCATTTTGCTGTATATTTGACATACTATGACATTTGTATGGCATATGATACTAAAATTAAATGTATTTATATAGCCCAATATCATTAAATACACAACATAGACAATCTATGTGACAAAAATGATGATGTGATCCTATATGAAAAAGATGGATAGAGGAGGATGTCAAAATAAGCATCCCAGTGCCTCCAAAAAAAAAATCAAAAATAATGTGGGTGTCAGGCAGGAGCAGGGCAACAGGCGCAGCCACGATTCATGATCCAGACGTAACCTTTAATAGTGGCAACCTGCCAGATGAGAAACACAGAGACTCCGGGGATGATGCCCAGGAAGTTGAATTAGTGACATGCATTTAAGGGACATGAATGCATATAAATAGAGAGGGCGAGGAGGAGAGAAAGCTAGGGAAAGGAGGAGAGGAGTGAGTCCCCCGACAGTCTAAGCCTATAGCAGCATAACTAGGGGCTGGTCCAAGGCAAATCTGAGCCAGCCCTAACTATAAGCTTTATCAGAGAGGAAAGTCTTTAGCCTGCTCTTAAATGTGGAGAGGGTGTCGGCCTGCCGGACACAAACTGGGAGCTGGTTCCACAGTAGAAGAGCTTGATAGCTGAAGGCTCTGGCTCCCATTGTACTTTTAGAGACTCTAGGAACCACAACTAACCCTGCACTCTGGGAGCGCAATGCTCTAGATGGAGTTCAATAAATTAGAATATCGTGGAAAAGTTAATTTATTTTATTAATTCTATTCAAAAAATGAAACTCATGGATTCATGACACATTCAAAATATTTCCAGCCTTTATTTGTTTTAATCTTGATGATTACGGCTTGCAGCTAAAACCCAAAAATCTGTATCTCAGAAAATGTGAATATTGTGAAAAAGTTCAATATTGTAGACTCACGGTGTCACACTCTAATCAACTAATGAACTCAAAACACCTGCAAAGGTTTCCCGAGCCTTTAAATGGTCTCTCAAGCTGGTTCAACAGGCTTCACAATTTCACAATAACAAATTTAACAATTTCGTCGTTTAAACCATCAACCTGTCTCTTAGACCCGATTCCAACTAAGCTGCTTAAAGAAGTTTTACCCTTAATTAACACCTCGTTATTAAATATGATCAATATGTCTCTATTATCTGGCTATGTACCTGAATCCTTTAAAGAAGCTTTAATAAAACCTCTTCTTAAAAAGTCTTGATTCAGAGGTTTTAGCCAACTATAGGCCGATATCTAACCTTCCATTTCTCGCTAAAATCCTTGAGAAAGCAGTCGCAGTTGTGTGATATAATAGTTTATTTGAGGTTTTTCATTCTGGATTTAGAGTTCATCATAGCACAGAGACGGCTCTGGTAAAAGTTACCAATGACTTTCTATTGGCATCAGACAAAGGACTTGTCTCTGTTCTTGTCTTGTTAGACCTCAGTGCTGCTTTTCACACTGTTGACCAGGACATTCTTCTACAGAGACTGGAACATTTCATTGGCATAGCAGGAACCGCACTGAACTGGTTGTTCAACCAAGTCAGTCATGGAGTCCCACAAGGTTCTGTACTTGGACCTATTCTATTCACCTTATATATGCTTCCTTTTGGCAATATTATAAGGAACCACTCCATAAACTTTCATTGTTATGCGGATGATACACAATTATATCTATCAATCAAGCCTGATGAAACCAATCAATTATCTAAACTTCAAGCATGTCTTAAAGACATAAAAAATTGGATGTCCTCCAACTTTTTGATGTTGAACACAGACAAAGTTATTGTACTTGGCCTCAAACGCCACCGAAACGTATTGTCTAATGACATAGTAACTGGATGGCATTAACTTGGCGTCCAGCACCACTGTAAGGAATCTCGCCGTTATCTTTGATCAGGATATGTCTTTTAACTCCCACATAAAACACGTTTCAAGGACTGCCTTCTTTCATTGGCATAACATTGCAAAAATAAGGCACATCCTGTCTCAAAAAGATGCAGAAAAACTAGTCCATGCATTTGTTACTTCAAGGCTGGATTACTGCAACTCCTTATTATCTGGTTGTCCCAAAAAAATCCCAGACTCTTCAGTTGATTCAAAATGCTGCGGCATGAGTATTGACAAGAACTAGGAAACAAGATCATATTACTCCTGTATTAGCTGCTTTGCACTGGCTCCCGGTAAAATACAGAATATAATTCAAAATCCTTCTCCTGACCTACAAAGCGATTAATGATCAGGCTCCAGTTTATCTTAAAGATCTCATAGTATCTTATAAACCAACTAGAGCATGGCGCTCCCAGAGTGCAGGGTTACTTGTGGTTCCTAGAGTCACTAAAAGTACAATGGGAGCCAGAGCCTTCAGCTATCAAGCTCCTCTACTGTGGAACCAGCTCCCAGTTTGTGTTCGGGAGGCAGACACCCTCTCCACATTTAAGAGAGGCTGAAGACTTTCCTCTTTCATAAAGCTTATAGTTAGGGCTGGCTCAGGCTTGCCTTGGACCAGCCCCTACTTATGCTGCTATAGGCTGAGACTGTCGGGGGACTCACTCCTCTCCTCCTTTCCCTTTCTATTGACATGCATTCATGTCCCTTAAATGCATGTTACTAACTCACCATCCGGGGCATCATCCCCAGAGTCTCTGTGTCTCTCATCTGGCAGGTTGCCACTATTAAAGGTTACGTCTGGATCCTGAATCGTGGCTGCACCTGTTGCCCTGGTCCTGCCTGACACCAGGGAGCCTTTATTGACATCCCCCTGGATCCATCTTTTTAATATACGATCGCATCATGTTTTCTGTCACATAGATTGTCTATGCTGTATTGTAACTATGTTGTTTGTTCCGTACACACGTCACCTATTACAGTCTGTCTGTCCTGGGAGAACGATCCTCCTCAGTCTCTCCCTGAGGTTTCTTCCATATTTCCCCCACTAATTGTGGGGTATCTTTTAGGGAGTTTTTCCTTGTGCGGTGCGAGGGTCTAAGGACAGAGGGGGTCGTATCCTGTACAGTCTGTAAAGCCCACTGAGACAAATGTATAATTTGTGATATTGGGCTATATAAATAAATTTGATTTGATTCACAATCATGGGGAAGACTGTTGACTCGACAGTTGTCCAGAAGACGGTCATTGACACCCTCCACAAGGAGGGTGAGCCTCAAAAGGTCATTGCTAAAGAAGCTGCCTGTTCACAGAGTAATGTATCCAAGCAAATTCATAGAAAGTTGAGTGGAAGGAAAAAGTGTGGTAGGAAAAGATGCACAAGCAACAGGGATAACCCCAGCCTTGAGAGGATTGTCAAGCAAAGCCCATTCAAAAATGTGTGGGAGCTTCACAAGGAGTGGACTGAGGCTAGAGTCAGTGCATCAAGAGCCACCACGCACAGACGTATCCAGGACATGGGCTGCAACTGTCACATTCCTCGTGGCAAGCAACTCCTGAACCAGAGACAACATCAGAAACATCTTACCTGGGCTAAGGACAAGTGGTCCAAAGTACATTTTGCATTTCATTTGGAAATCAAGGTCCCAGAGTCTGGAGGAAGAGTGGAGAGGCACAGAATCCAAGTCGCTTGAAGTCCAGTGTGAATTTCCAGTCAGTGATGATTTGGGAGCCATGTCATCTGCTGGTGTTGGTCCACTGTGTTTTCTCAAGTCCAAAGTCAACGCAGCCGTCTACCAGGACATTTTAGAGCACTTCATGCTTCCTTCTTCTGACAAGCTTTATGGAGATGCTGATTTCATTTTCCAGCAGGATTTGGTACCTGCCCACACTGCCAAAAGTACTAAAACCTGGTTTAATGACCATGGAATTAAATTGCTTGATTGGCCAGCAAACTCTCCTGACCTGAACCCTTTAGAGAATCTATGGGGTATTGTCAAGAGGAAGATGTGAGACATGAGACCCAACAATGCAGACGAGCTGAAGGCCGCTATCAAAGCAACCTGGGCTTCCATAATCCCTCAGCAGAGCCACAGGCTGATCGCGTCCATGCCATGCTGCATTGATGCAGTGATTCATGCAAAAGGAGGCCCAACCAAATACTGAGTGCATACACTTGAACATACTTTTCAAAAGGCTGACATTTCTGTATTAAAAATCCTTTTTTTTATTGGTCTTATGTAATATTCACATTTTCTGAGATACTGATTTTTGGGTTTTCATTAGCTGTAAGCCGTAATCATCAAGATTAAAACAAATAAAGGCTTGAACTATTTCAATTTGTGTGTAATGAATCCATATAATATATGAGTTTCACTTTTTGAATAGAATTAATGAAATAAATGAACTTTTCCACAATATTCTAATTTATTGAGATGCACCTGTAAGGTGAATAGAATAGGTCCAAGTACAGAACCTTGCAGAACTCCATGATAGACTTTGCTTTGCATGGAGGATTCATCGTTAACACGTACAAATTGAGATCGCTCAGATAAATAGGATTTAAACCAGCTCAGTGCGGTTCCTGCTATGCCAATGAAATGTTCCAGTCTCTGTAGCAGAATGTCATGGTCTACAGTGTCAAAAGCAGCACTGAGGTCTAACAAGACAAGAACAGAGACAAGTCCTTTGTCTGATGCCAATAGAAGGTCATTGGTAACTTTCACCAGAGCCGTCTCTGTGCTATGATGAACTCTAAATCCAGATTGAAAAACCTCAAATAAAGTATTGTTATGTAGATAATCACACAAATGTTTTGCGACTGCTTTCTCAAGGATCCTAGAGAGAAATGGAAGGTTAGATATCGGCCTATAGTTGACTAAAACCTCTGGATCAAGACTGGGATACTATGACTTTTCTATGAAAATGTTTATGTCAAACTATAATATTCCTTTTTTTATTGCATAATACACTGACTGAGATGACTGACACATCAAAATATCATGAAAAGACAAAAAACATTATAGTTTCACTTACTAAACTGAATGTTTTGGCCTACGATATGCTCTGACTTTTTTTTAGTGTAATGCAATACCATGACATTCTTTGACATTTTTTACGCCATACTATAGTATAATCTTTCTTATGATGTACTTTACCAGTGTTTCCTCCGTGTTCATTATGCTGAAATATGAGCGCCACTGATACACACAATCATTAATATTACAGTGGAAACCTTTTAAATTGATCACATTTGTACAGGTGACATTGACCACTATAAGTGGTCTTTCTTTATTTGTCATGCAGATTACTATCTAATTGACAGTTTTATATGTATTACGTTAACCGCTTTACTATTTACCGGCTCGCTGCCTTTTCCCTCACCGAGGGCTCTGGGTATTCAGCCAGCTCTGTGTCAGTGCAGCTTCATTCATTTAAACAAATGTCTGACCGCCATACAGCCTTGGCCCAATTTAAACCGATTCCATGATAACTAAAATTTAAATATTGAAACCGAGAGCAAGTGGCATGCAACGATTTGTGGTTCATGTGGATTTTGAAAAACAACAGAAAAGTAACTGATAAATATTTAAAGAAATGTCAAAAACACTTTAAAGTGTTAAATTTGAGGATGGAATTTGGTGTGATGGTAAAATGAATGTTCAAATGGGTTAGGCTGAGTGATTTGTTTAAGCTTTCTTTTTGAAAGAGTGCTGCACTCAATGTGTAAATGAGTGTAAATGTAATCTTTTCAAATTTTCTAAAAATCCATTACATCCTCCAGCCAAGCAAGCAGCATTTTTATAATAAATTTTTATAATTTTATATATATATTTTTATTTTTATATAAATATATTAATCAGTCCAACAGAGAGACAGTAAAATGGTGTGAGTATCAGACACTGTGTGTGTGTGTGTGTGTGTGTGTGTGTGTGTGTGTGTGTGTGTGTTTATGTTGCTCTGTCCCTTCCTGAAGATAGTGTCAGTGTTTGAGTGCAGTCCATGTCTCCACTTCCTCTCCCTGGATGGTACCCAGCAGAGGGGCCTCCTGTTCCTCTGGTAGTCCACCAGCTCTTTGTTATTGATATTAAGCTTCAGGTGATTTTTGTTGCACCCTGTGATGAAGCTCTCTATCACCAAAAATGTCCCCTTCCTCAGGCAGGGCTGGATGATGTTGAAAGCACTGGAGAAGTCAAAGAAGATGACTGTGACAGTGCTTCCCTGCTTCTGCTGGTGTGAAGAAGATAACAGCGTCCTCTGCTCCACTGTATCCCACCTGCGTCAGAAGCAGCCTCTCAGATCTTCATCACGTGTGACATAAGTGCCACAGGTCTGTAGTCTGTGAGAGCGCTGGAGCTCTCCTCATCATGTATACGTATAGATACGACTGTGTTAATGTAGAATAATTACATCCATCCATCCATCCATCCATCTTCAGCCGCTTATCCGGGGTCGGGTCGCGGGGGCAACAGCTCCAGCAGGGGG
>CALSCE010010666.1:794183-816199 GCA_943593645.1 Bovichtus variegatus
AGAGAGAGAGAGAGAGAGAGAGAGAGAGAGAGAGAGAGAGAGAGAGACAGAGAGAGACAGACAGACAGAGACACAGAGAGAGAGAGAGAGACAGACAGACAGAGACACAGACAGACAGACAGACAGACAGACAGAGAGAGAGTATGTGGGGCGCTTGCTATACCAGAACAGATATTCTTTCTTTAACTTGTTTTTCTTCTGGTTAATTGGGGAGTCATGTTTGCATGGATATGCATTCAAGGTTCACGGTGTAAAATATGCCAGAATTTAAACTTAACACATTAAAACAATGAACGAACATTATCTACAGAGTGTGAAGCGGTCACAGTGTTGACGTTAAACACGTCCGTGTGTTGTGTTGCAGAGATATCTACTGAAGTTAGCATGCTAACAGCTAGCTGCTCTGTCCAGTGTGTAATACCACTTGTTCCTCTAGAGGTCATAGTGAGTCACACGGAGTGTACAGCCCGAGTGACATAGGAAACACACCTATATCAGCTCCACGACTGAAGATTATAAGATAGCAGAGATATTTACACAGTAAATATATCAACAGTAGGAGAGATATATACACCCATGGCCAAAAGTTTTGAGAATGACACAAATATTAATTTTCACAAAGTCTGCTGCCTCAGTTTTTATGATGGCAATTTGCATATACTCCAGAATGTTATGACGAGTGATCAGATCAATTGCAAAGTCTGGGGATCCGGGTGATTGGAGCACCACCAGTGCAGAGCTTGCTCAGGAATGGCAGCAGACAGGTGCGAGTGTGATCTGCACACACAGTGAGGCGAAGACTTTTGGAGGATGGCCTGGTGTCAAGAAGGGCAGCAAAGAAGCCACTTCTCTCCAGGAAAAACATAAGGGACAGACTGATATTCTGCAAAAGGTCCAGGGATTGGACTGAGGTAAAGTCATTTTCTCTGATAAATCCCCTTTCCGATTATTTGGGGCATCCGGAAAAAAGCTTGTCCGGAGAAGAAAAGGTGAGTGCTACCATCAGTCCTGTGTCATGCCAACAGTAAAGCATCCTGAGACCATTCATGTGTGGGGTTGCTTCTCAGCCAAGGGAGTGGGCTCACTCAAATTGTACCTAAAAACACAGCCATGAATAAAGAATGTTACCAAAACATCCTCCGAGAGCAACTTCTCCCAACCATCCAAGAAAAGTTTGGTGGCGAACAAAGCCTTTTCCAGCATGATGGAGCACCTTGCCATAAGGCAAAATGTTATAACCAAGTGGCTCGGGGAACAAAATGTCGAAATTTTGGGTCCATGGCCAGGAAATTCCCCAGACCTTAATCCCATTGAGAACTTGTGGTCAATCCTCAAGTGGTGGGTGGACAAACAAAAACCCACAAACTCCAAGCATTGATTATGCAGGAATGGGCTGCCATCAGTCAGAATGTGGCCAAAAGTTAATTGACAGCATGTCAGGGCGAATTGCAGAAGTCTTGAAAAAGAAGGGTCAACACTGCAAATATTGACTCTTTGCATAAACTTAATGTAATTGTCAATAAAAGCCTTTGACACTTGTGAAATGCTTGTAATTATACTTCAGTATACCATAGTAACATCTGACAAAAAGATCTAAAGAAAGTTAAACTTTGTGAAAACCAATACTTTTGTCACTCAAAACTTTTGGCCACGGGTGTAGCTGTAGAATACAATACACAATATAAAGAATCCATTAAAATGCTACAATAAAGATGACAAATTACTACAACTAAAATATAAAGAGGTTATCATACTATAGTTGTTATTTTAATACCTGATGGTTTTAATGATTGGTGAATTTAGATTGTATGGATCAGTAGTAGAGGGGAAATACTGCCTCTATGTTTTTCAAGTCTGTCTGAAAACAACACACGTCCCCATATGGATTGTACATTGAAAGAGTTTTTAGTTACTGGATATTGTCTCAGGGCGGTTCAGCCCTGCTGTCTGAAGAAGTGAAGTTAGATGACCTTGCAACATGTTGGGTGGATTCATTCATTCAGTCATTTACACCAGACTCAGATCTGATAACAATGTGAGCCAGATAACAACTTGTGCATTGTGTTCCTCCTTGTACAAATGGATACAAAGATATCCCGATACAGATTGTATTTTACAACCAGGTAGAAATACTTTTTATTTTCTATTCCTACAGTGCTCTGTATGTACAGTAAATGCATGTGGTGGTCTTACCTTTGCCGTCTTGAGAACAAACTGGTGTTTGCCATCATCTGCTCCTATCTGAGCCTTCAGCTGCAGCAGTTTGGACACCTCTTCATCAATCTGCATTATATACATAAGAAATGTAGAAGTGTTCCTGCATAAACGTCATACTGCATTGGTCAACTTCATCAGGAAACATGAAAAACTACACACTAGGTATCGACCGATATTATCTTATTATTATGATTATATTAACCAAGAAGCCAATTACCCACGTTTCAGCTGATATACATTTGCAGTAAAAAATTAAAATAGTGTCAAAATTTAGAATATCACAAACTATCACAAAACTTAGTTTAAATGTATTTAAGCATATGTTTAATTAAATGATGTAAATGAAAACTTTTAGTGCATTTTTAGAGCTTTTCTTTAGTGCATCCATCAAGACAGTGACTCATATGAGCGGGTCCACCGGCCGTTGAATGAACATAGTCTGATATATAAACATCTGCTCTATGAAATGTCTTTATCCTCACTGCCCTGCATTTCTTTTTTAACTATGCTAATCCGGTCTAGGCACACTCCCTCTTCCTCTCCCGGCAGTTCTCCTCATCATAGAAATGAACAGTCAGTACTATCTTTAGTGAGGTTTTTTTTTCTTGCTGCGACGGCAGAACATCACCAAACACTGGGGGCTTCTGCAACTTTAGTGTAGAGGATTGTGATGTTTATTGCAACCTCAGAAATATCTGCTGCCTTACGTTCGGAACACAGCTCACTCACCGGAGCAGCTTCCACTGCCTTCAGTGATGATTATTGTTGTTCATGATGATTGATAAACGACGATCCTAACTACAGACGACAGTTTAGCACACACAGACACAGACACACAGACACACAGACACACAGACACACAGACACACAGACACACTACCTGAGCCACAGTGATCCCAGGGAAAGAATGCAGAGATCGGACACGTGTTGCAGTCCAAAAGCCCACCAGACCAGAGCAAGCACGAACACGAAACATTGCCAGCATGTTCGTCCCACAGCAGGCACAGAAAAAATATAAGTCCAGAAATTGGACAGGAAAAAGTTCAGGGGTGCATCATGGGTACAGCAATGTCCAATGGTATTGTACAGGGCAGCCACAGCAGCCAATCACAATGGTCAGTAGAAGTAGATCCAGGAAGAGAGTTGATCAGTGATGTCCAGGAGGGATGGGTTCACCAGACAGTGAGGTAGATGATGGTGATGAAGGGTAATGCAGGCCGAGGTTATCCAGGGTCCGGCAGGAAGAACAGGAGAAAAGTGGTAAGCAACCCTAGCACTGGGCAGGGCATGACGCCGCATCATCATCATCATCATCACAGCGTGGAGGATAGAACATGAGATCACATGAGAGCGAGTCAAAGAAACCAGCACACACGCACACCCTAGTATCAAATTGTGTCCAGTGCATAGTGTTTCTAGGGTGTCCAGCATTTTAAAACTCCTCACATTTAAAACCTTGGTTACATGTATATTTTTTTCCTAAAACAATTTGAGAACCGTCAAGTACCAAAAGTTCTATTAAAAAGTGTATTCGTCTGTCTTTTGTTAAATAAAAAAAAAAAAAAAAACGGTATTTTGGGGATTTTAATATTTCTTAATGCGTCATCCAAAAAGTGTCTTTGTGGTATTGGTACAGACATTCAGGTATCACATTGGCAAAAGCATGGGTTGTTCCCATATGATACCCTGCGCTGCTGCAAAGGGCAGCACACTTTCAGGGTCCTGGTGCTGTGAATGCTGGCTGACTGTCCCACAGTCATGACTTACTGGGACACTTGAGGAACAGAGCCATGTTATTAGTAACATCTGTGCTTTGCCTACTATGACAACAAAGTCTACTGTGCAAGAGGCTGATTGAACTTTCCACTCAGTTTCAAAAGTTCTGCTTGTTTTTGCTTAATTAAGTCGTGAGGTTAGATCATGTGTGTGCATAAACATGATGTCTCAATCTCACTCAGTCCCTCACATAGAGACCAGGCCGCACACTGCACATTCCTAACACCTGCTGCAACACCCTCTGTGTCTTGAGTATGACTGGAGGAGCCAGTAGTTCAGAAAGGGTTGAGATAATAAAACTGGAACATTCTAGAGTTCGTCTTTAGTAGTAATCTGTGTGCTGGCTGAAAGTAAAGACAGCATGACATTGTCAGATGGCATCAGACCACAGGAATGATACTGGTAGAACAGCATCTGAAGACACCCGTTTAGCGACACACTTTAAAATTAAATCGTCACAGGCTCCTCCACATTTCTGATAACGCCTGCCTGCAAGGTATTGCATCAGATAACCTATCCTTACACAGGCTGGATAGACACGCTTAAAGATAACGCATCGTTGTCTAAAAACCTCCCTGTGCAAATAGCATGTACTAACGCTATCTGGTTATAGCTTCGGTTGTGTACTTTTCCAGTTCGCACTCGCTAGCTAGTCGACAGAACGAAAGTGCTGGTTAGCCGTTCTATTAGATGGCAGTTTGCAGGGTCGGCTAAAATGAAAACACTGGTAGGATCAACGTGACAAACAGTCCCTTCCATCTGAAATGGGCATTTTTAAGCAGCTGGTGTGGCCTCAGTGCGTAGAGCCACTGTGAGGTTAGCTTACTCTCCACATTGCTCACATTTAGGGCAATTTAATATTGAATCACTTATCACTGAACGCGTTTTATAAATTATTGGCGTCTTCTTATGTGTTCGGCATATAAATGACAGAGGAAAAAGTTCATAGTTGCAAAATAACAGCAGACAGATTTTATAATAACAGTTTCATTACAATACGTAACCGTAATAAAGAAGGAGAAACAAGAAAGGTAAAGGTAAAGTTTTTGGTCTGATGATTTCCAGTTAGCTATGCAGTATGTGTTAAGTTACGTGTATCCGCGCTGGCTAGCTACTAACAACCCGGTTTTGTTACATCCCAAACGGACATGCTGTTCACCGCATGTTAACAACTAGCCTGAACATCAGCATTAAAGCATTTACATTACACTTCTTACTCTGAACACTGACCTGCTCTTTGCTCGCCTTCTCCGACTTCAACTTCCGAACGACTTCACCTTGGACTTTAATTGCTTCTTGTATCTGTGCCTTGTCTTCCATGACTTTTCATTTATGTAGTTGCACCGCTACTCACAGCTCCCGCAACTTTGTAGCTGTCAACACCGAGGAGGCGCAGCGCGGAAACGGAAACACGTAATCTTCTTCTTCTTCTCTCGGTTTTTGGCGGATCGCAAACAACTTTAAGGTGCATACCGCCACCTACTGTACAAGAGTATGTAACATTACGTTATTTGACTATTTTACCCAAATTCTTCTCACCAACCTTGAGTCCAAAGACAGGAACTATCAGGTTCCACTCCCGTCCTGCCTCTCGGACTTAATCATTTAACTTTTCTCTTTCGGTTTCATACATGGTGCAATGCACTATGATAGGCTCTACATTTTCTTTAACTCTACAGTTCCCACTATTTTCTAGTTCCTTTTCCCAAGAACATACATAGTGCCATTTAATCCTATGTGATCCATTCTGAGTCTACTCATGATGATTTCCTCCCTTCTGTTCCTTTCTTTATAGTTCTTTGCTATGACGGTGTATTGTGTGATACTGCCTTCCTTTCTGGTCTTCCTAAGGAGAGGGAAAGGAAAAGCAGTGATTATGCCTTTCTTCTTAATCAATGCTTTTTCTTCTCCTTTTCCAAGTGGAACTGGTAACGTTATTTCCTTTTGCAATGCACTTTTTGCTAGTTTATCTGCACACTCATTCCCTTTTCCCCCCTTATGTGCTGGCACCCAGCAGCACTGTACATCCACACCACCTCTGTAAAGTCTGAGTAAACTATGGTTAAGCTCGAAGAGTAGGCCTTCTCTTGTTGACTGTATGATTTCCAAGATGGATATCGAGTCAGTGCATACCATCAGGTCTGACCTCTTCAACCCAGTGTAACCCAATTATTGCTGCCAGTGTTTCTGCTGTATATACAGATAACTGGTTCAACACTCTTTTGGAGATACATATTTTAAGTTCAGGGATATACACACCAACTCCCACACACTCCTGTTTGTTCTTAGAACCATCTGTGTACATTACTAAACAAGATGGTTCTGGTGAACTCTAAGGCTTCCATTCCATATGTCCTTGTTCTTTCTTCCCCTGTCCACTCACACCCACACCCACATCCACACCCACACCCCTGGAACTCAACCCTGTAATGTTTTCAGTGTAAGGTTTTCTTCCCCGCTTCCTTTTGACCTGACCCAGTGAGTGTGAGTTTCTTTCCTCTGAACTCCAGCGGTGTCTCTCCTGCTTCTATTCGTACTGCATTAATAGGAGTTGACGTAATAGCTCCAAAACATAAACGTAATGCTTTTCTTGTAGTTGATATTGTAGTCTATCTACATTTTGCAAGCCCACCCATAATCTATTGTCTATATTTGCTATACTGTATTTACACCTTGTTCATCAGCTGACCATATAATGTAATCAATCTTACGCTTATTTGTAAATATCATGTAACAAGACTTGCTTGTTGACAACTTAAGTCATATGACCACATCTCCACTATGTTTATAGCTTTGCCTACATTCTCTAATACATATGGGACATTTCATCCTCTCATCCATAAGGCCCCATCGTCTGCATAAAAGGCTAATTTCATGTATCCATTCTAATTTGTAAACACGTTGTTTATCATTATGTTAAATAATACAGGGCTGATTGCACTCCCCTGGGGAATACCATTTTACATTTCAAAATCCTTAGAAATATATGCTCCGAGCTTGATTCTGAATTTCCGGTCTGTTAATAAGGCCATTATCCAATTATACATTCTCAGAAACACGTAATACTTCCAATTCATATTTTCAAAATAAAAGACTTCCATAGTGTTTAGCTACATTTTAAGTCACTTGAGCTAGATAAGCATCAAAGCTCTTCCATATTCCAGACTGCAAACACCTAATATATTAAAAAAGAAGTTTCAAATGTCAATGTTTTTAGTGCATGAGTATACAGTATGTACACAGTATATCCTTACTAAACATTTACTGACATCAAAGAAAAAAAAAAAAGCAAAGCAACAACAACTAGGAGCACAGTAATATTCACTATTGGATAATGAAAGCAAATGCAACCACTTCATGCCTTCACAACCCTAAATCAGGATCGGAGAGACAACACATGGTTGGAACACTCTAAGTGGTTCACAACGTGGGGGTTAGGACCCCCCAAGGGGCTTCAAGATAAATGTAAAATCTAAAGGGGTGACTACCTTTTTAAAAGGGATAAAGAACAAAACTGCTAAATGTAAATATAATTTTTTTCCATTTCTCCCTTTTTAAAATATTTATTTTAATACTGCCTACCTTCACCTCTCCATGTCTGTAAAAATATCATTCTAATTAGACAAATCAAAGATTGAAAAATGACTTTAAGACACTGCAGGGCATGCTCATGGTACTGTGAGGAATGGAAAACAAAGCAAAGAAACTCAGGCATCTACAGTACAGAAACAAATATTTCTATATTCAAAGAAATAGAAGAGCCAATATACATCTTAACAGTACTGAGAACACTTGCTTGTTTCTAGTTTACCTTTGCTCAGGATTAAAGCAGGGGTTTGCTCAGGGTTAAAACTGGACTGCGGTAGAATAGAAAAAGCTTACTGAGGATTGTGGGTCGAAGTCTAAGATTCATGTCCTTTCCAATTACATTCCAATAAAACAACATTCCCAAATATTTCAACTTACAGCATTAAATATTAAATAGCCTCGAATGTCGATGTACAGAACCTTGATAGGACTTTAAACTCGACATACAAAACATCGTCCTGTTCAAACAGTGATCAAAGTTAGTCCATAACCAAAGTCCACTTCCACTGAGCAACAGAGACCTGTCAGCAGCATGTCTGTGAGTATCAGATCACTTTATTTTACAGCTAACTAGACATTATGGACAGTAAAAAATGCCATATTATGGAACTGAACAACTACAATGTGTGTTGCATGATGTACTTTGAACTTCAGAGCGTTAGTGTTCTGTGATGGATGCTGTTTGCTTTGATAAGCCTTGGGAATTTCTTGTGCATAAAAGCGGTCAAAACAAAATGCTGATCAGGGCTACAACATGCTTTGGCACTTGAAACAAAGTTTGTTGCCGTGTGCTGTAACCATTCAGCGACCAGAGCGCTCCTGAAACTTATTCCTGAAAGATGTTTTATATTCTATATCATATTTCACATTATATTGTGAAAGGGCTCTCTCAGTTATGAACCCATACATCATTATTACCATCTCTGCAGCTCCACTCTATGAAGCATTTTAGCATCTTTCAGCCCATGGTTTCATCTCCCACAACTCACTCTGCTCTCATCAGCTTTGTTTCCAGCAGCAGACAGACACAGGCAGAGACCAGTTGGTGCATTTAGCAGCTGAAGAGTCAGATATTTCTCTCAGGTAGAGACCAAAAACAGCTAAAAGGAGAGTGAGCGTGAGACACAATTTATCAGGTGCACACAAACAGGACTCCAGATGAATGATCGTGTTGCTCCCTTTAAGTTGGATGTATAATGAGGAAGTTGTTTGTCATAATGATCTGATGATATGTGATGTGTTTAAAGCTTGTTCCATTGTTAGTGATAAACCTTTTGGAACTTTTATAAGTCCTGTCTCTTTTTGGAGGCGAATATGGAGTTTGTGCTTGGTAATCATACAGACTCTAATATGTTGACTCTTTTGGTCCACAGGGTCTAGATAACATGGAGCTGTCCCCCCCTCCCTCAGGTCTACAGGCAGAGTATGAGAGACTTTTCACCACAGGCTCCCTCCTCTTCCTCCATGAGCTGATCTCCACATTTGATGAGGAAGTGGTTCAGGTAAGACGGCTGAAAAAGCCTTTTGTATTTAATGCATGGAAGACTTGTTTAACTAAGGATGAGGCATCTATACTTTATTCAGGTCCTGCAACTACGAGTGTCCAGAAAGACCCATTTGGACCTTTCAGGTGACCTGCCAAGCTTTCTACTCAGTAGCACACATATTAGGAGAGACCCAGCCTGGAGAGTGCTCCCCGTCCCCCCGAGGCTTCAGAGAAGACATGTGGATATCGGGGACCTGGCTCCCTGCGACACCCAGCGCTTCATTGGAGCTCTCCAGTCACCAGCACAAGGCATACAGGTAGCAGCTCTATCATTTACCTGTGACCCACTGACATACTGCTCATGTGGAAATCATTTACATTATCATTACTTACATGCAGTGAGTAACTTCAATTAAAATTGTATTGAACTTAACTCTATCTATGCTATCTATGCTCGAATAACACCAGTCTTATCATTTAAATATCAAAATCTTACTTGGAAGAATAGTTAATTCCAGGTTTCCATACATACAGTAGCAGCAGTATACTGTATGCACTGCCACTGTTAGCAGTGATGCTAACACCTTTACAAAGCATTTGAACAGGACAAAACTGTGTCCTATGTGATCCCAGCCGTAACATGAAGAAAATACAAAAGCTATGATCTTTTTTATTCTATTTATTATTTTGTTTTGTCAGTTAGGGACAGCAGGACACACCAATGACATCACCTCATAAACAAAATGTTCATTATCCAATATTTTGTTTTATGACAATGCTGTAGTTTGTATACAAATATTAGCATGCTAGCGTGCTGAACCCAGATGGTGAACGTGATATTGCCTGCTCATTATCAACATGTTAACAAGCATTTGTCTCAAAGCAGCATGTCCCTCAGCACAGCCTCATAGAGCCACGGACAGACTGCTCAGATGGCCTCTCTGCTGTGGACTGATTCTCTTTGCTTTCAGGTTGACTTTGATGACGGGAACTGCCCAACATATTACAACCAGATCAAAGGCCTTCATAATGTTGTTAAGGCAGTTCACAACCACTTCCCCAGTAAGTTCTTTACTTTATATGATACTCATGGAAGCACAGCCACATTACTGTACACGGTCAGAAGTATTTGTGGTTGCACATGAGTGAATACTCCAGGTGTCACAGTGCACACACTCTCATGTGTTCACAGATGTTCCACACATATCTCAGGCTCCAGTGCTGATGCTTCGTCCTCGTGCCTGGAACATGGTGGAGCACAACATGCTGGTAGTAGAACATCCGTACTTCGTGAGATTGAACCTGCAGTTGAAGTGGTTGAATTGAAATACACCTACACTGGTTTGATTTGAATTTGACTTTGGCGACTTGACATGAAAGATGTGTTATTAATCTGATGATGTCTAGAAAACAAAAATGACTGTTTCAGAATAATTTGAAAGACATAAATAATAATACCAGAAAAAGTGACAGATTTAATAAAGTTACACTGGTTTCACATAGGGGTGCAGTAATCTGTGACTGTGGTGGGTTTAGCCATGTGAGGGCAGTTTTGGGATTTTAGCTGACATTTCCATCAAATATTCACACTTGTTTACAGGTCCAAGACATGCTTGTATTATTTGTGGGAATGTTTACTTTAGCTGAAAAATATAAGTGAAAATACCAAACATTTACTGGTTCTAAATGCTCAAATGTCTAATTTTTATATTTATATGAATGTAAATTGAATACCATCCGACAAAATAAGCAGTTTCCAAAATCAAATGTGGTTCTTTGGTCTTGACATGTTATAGGAAAAATTAGTATATGATTAATCAAAAGACAATAATTCATACATAAAGAATACCTTCTGTGTTTACCAGGTGGAGGGAAAGGAGGCTCCTGGTCCCCTCTTTGACTTTGGACTCCTCATGTTTCACTGTGGAGAGACACTTTTCCAAAACAAGAGTGGACCCTTTTTCTACCTCTCAAAAGTAACACACACGCACGCACGAAGGCACGCAGGCACACAGGCACGCACGCAAACAACATGAAGCCACTGTTTCTCCTTGTCTTCCAGGTGGAGAGCTTCATGGAGGCCAGACTATGGAACAAGATATTTGTGTGGACACAACAGAAGGTCTGCATGTGTTTTTCTGATGATGCTTGAACCTGATAATTTTCATTTGATGTAGCAGAGTCTGCACACAGAGGTGTGATACAGCCTGCAGATTATTGCAGATTTATTGCAACAATTTTACTTTCCATTTACAAACTGTCATTTCATGAAATCATGTATGAATTCCCTGATTATTTCCAGTAATAGTATACAAATAATCAGTGTGAAATGGTCCCTCATATGTTCTTTCTAAGTGAATTTCTGTGTCTGTGTTTAGTTGGGCCTTCCACAGGGCTGCATCAAGGCGACGGTGCTAATTGAAAATGTATTAGCAGCTTTTGAGATGGAGGAGATTCTCTACGAGCTGCGAGACCATTCAGCAGGACTCAACTGTGGCATCTGGGATTATTCAGCCTCCTTTATCAATAAGTTTGGTGAGCCAAACCTTCTGGCTTTGAGCTGCTCCTGACATCCCTATGTTTCACACTGAGACTCTGAACCCAAGCATTGCTTCAGAGAAGGTCCAGGGCCAAATGTACTATTACAATTAAGGTTCATAGAACAGTTATGATGGAGTGTATTTATTATTATTGATAACTTCTTACAGTAAGCAAATTGTACACCAAAGTTATGGTGAACGTCAAGAGGTCCTGTATTCCTCCTCCAGGCCCCAGACAGGCCTTCGTGCTACCCGACCGCAGTAAATATGTGAACATGGAGAAGTGTTTTCTGCGCAGCTACATGGACCTGTTGGTTCAGGCCTGTCATCGGAGGGGAGCGCTGGCCACAGGAGGCATGGCTGCCTTGCTGCTGCCTCAGGACCCGCACACTGACTCCCACAGGAGAGTGATGGCTTCTGTCACGAGGTAGGAACATCACTGTTCACACACATGCTCATGAGACTGAATGGGAAAATGTAAATTCATGATGGCTTTACTGCGACTGTGCTTTCTGTCACAGAGACATTCTCCCCGTTATTAAAAATCAACATGGCCTTACAAATGAAACATTAAGAGACATTCACTGAGCAAAGGGACAACATGACTAAAAGCCACAACACCAGTGAGACCCCAGAATACAAAAGTACTGGAGGGAATGACATACATACTCATCCTTTTAGTCCAAGAACTATTAGTCGTGGATCTAACAATACACAGTTTGACCTGAGGATGGCATCAAAGTGAGACTGTAACTTTTGAAAAAAGCAATAATACATTTTTACTATTGCAAATGAAAAGTTGATGCAAACGTTCTCAATTCAAGACACTCGGGGGTTTTGCTGGTGAAGCTCACGTGGTCTGGTATGAGCAGTATCTTTTGTGCTAATGATTATAAAGTTTACATACACATTGCTGACTTTATAACTCTCCTTGGTATTGCTTGATATTACAGGTTTTTTTCAAATACATTCCTATGTTTTCTAAAAAGAAAGTAGTCAGGTACTAATTATAGTAAAAATAGAGACAGTATTCAGTTGATAAACAGGGCAGTTGAACGTTAACGTTTACGGAAAGTTGCGTTTCCAGTAACTAATGAATATTTATATATATTAGATATATTTTCTTTACTGTAATAGTACCCAACTGCAAAGTTGTATCCAGGAAACTTCTTATTGAGAAACTAGAAAAGTGCACTCAGTATGCGGTGTGTCTCTGAAGCAGGGCTCCAGACGAACATTTGTCCCAACCGTCCCAAAATCAAAATATGTTTTCTCTACTGTGCCAAATAAATAATTATATTTAATGTTTAAGAAATAAATAATTATATTTTTTTGCTAGACCTATAGAAATAAAGTCACACTAGGATTTATTTTTAAATAATCAAGACTATATCTGAGTTGATTGCTGTTTCTTTTACCAATTTTATGTTTAGTTCATGGAAAGCAATTTATAACCAATGGGCATGCATCGTTGCCATTGGTTATAGGCGTCTAGCTGATTTCCATCACACTCAAGTGGTGATGGGAGGTCAACCTGAAAAGATAATTTTCAGCCAGCGTTCAGGTAGTTCAGCAGTCACAAGAAAGCTGACTTAATTATTACTACATCATATTAATGAAACACATAGTATACAGTATCATCAGCATGCATGCACACTGCTGGTGATGTTTGTATTCTATGCTGGCTTGACTGATATATTCACAGTGCCTGCATTGCACAATTGAATTACGTGGGCCACTCTGACACTGTTTTCTCACACCCGTCAGACTGAAGTTGCTGGAGATCAAGGCAGGTGTGGACGGTTTCATGGTATATGATTTAAGTTTGATTGAGCCCATGCAGAAGGTAAGCACTGGATCATGAGTCATACAAAGCTTTCTATGAATGACTTATCTTTTCTGTTCATGGAAATTCTGCACCTTTCCTAGCTCTTCCAGCTCCACACTAAAGGTGATAACCAGCTTCACCAGCTTCGAAATGATGTCACTGTGACTCCGGATGACCTACTGTCCATGCCTTCGGTCAGTCGTTCACTTATTGCAGAATTATCAGCAGAAGATACCTTGCAAATTATTTATTGTATTATTTGAACATGATTAAATAATTCATACAGATTCAACCATTGAATGCAAATCCATCCATTTCAACACAGACTGAGACGAGCAGTTTGTTATCATCTATAGTTGTTAGTTACAGATTTAGTAGACATCATTCAAGAAGAGGGCACTACTTTACTTACTGCAGATATTATTGGGAGGGAACGATAAAATCTTTTATTGATGGTGGTGGAGAGTGCTGTCCAACATGTCGCTTCAAGATAAATAAATTAACTCAGTATATGATGTGACAGAGCATGATAAAAGGGAAATGTAATACTGACCTTGATAGCTTTATGTAAAATAACTGGATATCCTGTATAAGTATATTTCAATGTATTTTCTTTTTCCTCAGGGAGGAGTCACCCTTTATGGTTTGAAGTATAACGCTGCGGTTGGTGTCCTCTTTATTAATGCTTGGCTATCAGGTATGTACATTGACATATTCTTGTTTTCCTCATCTTTAGGAGCAGACAGGATGAAGTTAGTCCTATTGTGTATACTGTTAAAAGCATGCTCTGTTTCCCAGGTAAAGGCCACTTTTTCTACAAAGGCCAGGTTGAAGATTCAGCCACAGCAGAGATTTCCAGATCACAGGTGAGTTTAGGACGATCCAACTGCAGCACCTGTCCCTGTGGGAAAGTTTGCAAAGACAAACTACAAAGCACAGTGTATGCCTCTCAAATCCTATAAATAGAGTTTATTTTACTAGAAAATGTTTAAAATGTTGAAATCTGCCTCTGGATCCAGATATGCATCAGTATACAGTGCATATGATGAACAAAAGTTTGTCTGCACATATTCGAGCTTTGCACAAAGAGGAATTAAACAACATTTCATGAGTTGGACAAGTCCACTGAGATATTACCAAGTACATGTATCATGTTGCTGTAGCACCACCTGCAGGTTAAATGCTATGGATTGCACTAAGGATTGCATAGTGTATATATGCATATGTTATCAACATTTTGTTACAACTGCAGTGTCTTCAAGACATATAGAAGTTTATGACAAAAACCTGAATTTAGGAAAACAAAATGAGATATCAAAGTAAAGAAAAACATCTTTCTAATTTAAACATTTTTATACTAAATTCTGTGAAATAAATTGAAGGAGTGGTGAAGAAAATGTTTTGTAAAATGGGCAGGACCTATACAGATGGAGGTTCTTGAACCAAAAAATGGATGAAAATAACCCTAAAGGCGCCTTTGACGTCTGTCACTCCCCTGACTCACGAAACACAACGACACAAATCAATGCTGATTCCTTTAATTACCATCAACAATGCTAACATACTGATGTTCAGCAGCAAATTTAAGTTTGGGGTATTTGTATTTGGACATTAGCTAATTAGCAGTACACACAAGGTTCAGCCGAGGCTGATGGGATGTCACTAGTTCTGCAGGTATTTGTCATATACCAAAGGACACATTAAAATGTTGACGCTGATGATGGCACCAGATGAGTCGGAGGACCATCTAAGTTATTAAAATTCAACCTGAGGGGAAAGTGAATGTCTAAAACACATTTTCTGACAATCCATTAAAAAGTTATGGAGATTTGATTCAAAACCACAAATGTCAACCTCATGGTGGCGGTTGATGAAAAGTCAGTGGATCACCAAGAAAACCGAAAATCCACTAGAAAGCAAATCCATCCAAGAGTTGTTGAGACATTTCAATCTGGACCACAATGGTGGGCCCATAGATATGGGTGGACAGACCGACCGACCGACACTGCCGAGGATGGCTTAGAATCGGCCACAGTTCAGGAGTCATGATTCAAAAGCTAAAGTGTATTGGAAATGGTCAAAATGGTGGTAATATTTCCATGAAAAGGTATTTGTTTTCACTCAAGGTACTTCACTCTGAAATGTAAATGTCAACCTGCTGGTGGCACTATATGAACAGTCCGAGGATCACCAGAGTCAGTACAGTTGTTCTATGAATGTCTGTACAAAATGTCAGTCCATCCAATAATGGCGATATTTCAGTCTGAAAGTGGTGGACCGACTGACTGAACAACCTCACGGACTTTGCCTTCCCTAGAGCTATGCCCCTCGCACGGCTAAAGACTCACCTTTATCTCCTTCATCAGGACTGTGTGGGGAAGATTGATCTGATTTGGTTGACAGTGGACTGAAAACATAAGCAACCACCCACCCATGCCGTCATAACTTGAATCAATTATTGCTAAATCCTGATTGGTGTACAAAAATATGTGACATCGTTTTTTCAACCAGAGCCCTACCCAGTTCAAATCAGTAAGATGAGCACAGACAGAAACACCTACAGAGAAGAGAAGAGAAATAATCAAAATTGAAGATTATGTGTTCCTGTAGGACATTGTTGCTCAGAGTAAGATGCTGATTGAGAAATTAGGTTTTCAAGGCTTTTAATAGAGCTTGTGCTGTAGATCCGTGTTATTCAACAGAAAAAATAAAACGTTATAATTAAATGTAAAGATTTTCACACAACGTGTCCATCTACTCGTGGACAAGAGGTTCATGCTCACCAGCTGTAAACATTAATGGTGTCCTCCTCAGCTGAGCTGTAACATTAGCCAGCTCAGGTGATCCTCTCGTCCATGACTAGATGCACGCCACCTTCTGCATCGTGAAACGGTTGCCGAGTGTAAGGAAATAGTTCCTACATGACACTGCTCACAACAAGGTCTGTGGATTATCTTGAGCAACCGGATCTTGATTTCTGGAAATAGACATTGCTGTAGAGTGTTTTCAGTGCTTGGAGCACCACAAACCAAGTGCCATCTAGCTCCATTATATTGAAGAGGTCTACAGCCAACATCTCCAACACTCAGCAACTCACACCAAAACTATCTAGATTGATAAATAGCACTTCAGGTAAGAGTAAAAAAAGCATTATAGATTTTCAGGTGAACTGTCCCTTCAACCATCATTGTAAAGCCACGTTGACCCTGAAGTATGAATGAGCTGACATAATACTGTGTGTGTATTTGTGTATGTGTCAGGTGTGGCAGTGGATCCGTCATCAGACTCAGCTGGAGGACGACAGCAGGGTGGTGAGCAGGCGGCTGGTGACCGACCTCACAAAGGAGCTTGTGATGGAGCTCTGGTCTGTCTGTCACTCTGATAGGTAAGCAGACACCCCTTAAGCTGCCTTCACATGATAAGAAATGTTCTCTGCGCTCACCTATGACGTAGGACAGCTAGATTGTTTTGTTTCTAAGGTTACCTCCCCTGTTTGCATGTGCTGCTTCATACAGCTGTTATCTCATTGGTTGCACTTCAGCGGCAATCAAGGTCAAAGTTTAAATAATTTGAACTTTGAGTGCAGCACTAGGTGGCAATATTGAGCAGTGGTGCGCCATGCCAAGGGTAGGCACCGCTCTCTCCACAGAAAAACAACGGCACAGCCAGCGCAGAACTTTTTTTACTGCCGGTCATGTGAAAGCAGCTTTAAGGATGCCTTTTGGAACAAGCCTTTTGAGTGATGTGGACAAAACCAGGATAAGAGTCAGTACCTCCTCACCAAAACCTGAACTTCAGTACAGTTGAGTAGCTATTGGAGTCAAAGCAAGTTCAAAAAAGTTCAATGCAGGTTAAAAAAAATTCAGTCCAAAGCAATAGAGTTTTTATTCTTCAAAGCAGAGACAAAAACCCGAGTTGACTCCGGAGACGGACTGAGGATACACTGGCTGCGCTTGTACTCTTATAGCCCACACACCCTGTTCTCATTGGTGGAAAATGGGGGAAGGACTGTGAAGCTCCTCAAATTTTCTTCCAGATCATTCATGTTTGAATGTTTAGATTGGTGTCAGGTGTAAGATGGTCTGACCCTCTTTAGGCTTGTTACTTACTGACTCCAATATGTCTGGGATGTTAGGCACTTTACCACAGTGAGCTCATATCTATGGTGAGCTCATCTGTTCTGCTGACACCAATGTTTTCTGGGATGTCAGGGACACATCCACAATGAGCTCATCCCTGACTTGCTTATCTCAGAGGTTCTTCATACTATTTTTTTTTTTTTTAATCCTGGTTACATTGCACAATGTCTACTTTTAACATTAGATATAAATACAAATATACTGAATACATTGATTGCCTTTTACTATATTATATTATATCATACTACATCACAAGGCAGAGCATTCACTAGAATAAACTTTACTACAACAGCTCTCTTTTTAGAAATGTATATTTTTTGTTTTCTTGACAGCCTTATCTGTGCAGATCCCAGTCAATGTACTGCTGTTTTTCAGCTGTAGTTTATAGCTATATCAATGAATTTAAGTTTAAATTTAATAGCAAAGTAACCATCACAGTTGTACCATAAGATGACTTCCTAGCTAATGTCTCCTTCTTATTTACATCCAACATGGGTCAGTATGGATGCTGGGGTCCTTATTCTTCAATACCATTGATACAAAAGTATGTCTGTCCATGGCTTGTAAACTACAGGTAACAAATTGGGTCTCTGGCCCTTCTGATGACAAAAAGCTTAAATGTTAGGGATTATAAATACAGGTCAACATCAGTCAGCATTATAACACAGTAAGTTAAAATGGCGAGACAGTGAGAAAGACCACATGTTGACATATCATTAACTTTAACTTAGCATGAATATTTTTTTATTTCATCTTTCTATAACTTGTCTGTCTTCTTCAGGGCTAAACAGAGGTTGCACACAGCAGCAGACATGTTCCTGGAGGTGGTCCTAAAGAGAGATTTCCCAGAGTTCATCACCACCTACTTGAATCAAGACCACACCTTTCTCAGCTCCCAGAACACTGGACAGGTGGAGGCTCTGGACACAGAGATGCCCCAACCCAAACTGTGAGGGTCCAGCTGGAAGACTGCTTCCTGCTCTCTGCTCAAAACTCTGAGGACATCCCTTAACGTTGCAATGGACATTTTCCACTATATCAGCTATTTTATAGACTTTATCAGTTAGTTAATGAAAATAAGATGACTTGACAATGAAAACAATGCTCACTTGCAGCCATGCATGAAACTGTGGCTCAGTGTGGGTTATACTCATCACCTTTATTCACCGCAGCATCAACAGGTACTCTCTGAAGGAACAACCAGACACATATGCCGTTAGTTTGAGTCAGTAATGATACTAATAATATAGTAATGTGTTAGTCACACTCAAAGTTTAAAATAAATTGCAGATGTAATATGTTCCATCTCCATTTTCTGTTAAATATATTAATGAGGTATGTCAAAGTTAACACGCTAATAATGCATTAACACAAATTTGTTTTAACACCACAATTGTTTTTTTTAACGCAGGCTGTGTTATGAAGTGCCCTATTTTTCCCTGATAATGCTATGTTATTCACAACAAATCCGTTTTGTTATCGGCAGGAGGAGAGCTATCGACGTTAGCTGTTAGCTGTTATTAATCTATCTCCTCCTGTATGGATAGATTCACCACCTTGACAACACCCCTGAAGGAGGAGCAACGCTGCAGCACAGTCCTGCTTGGCTAAATAACGGAGCTAACAGCTAACGTCAACAGACTGGAGCGATGTGCCATTGAGTTACATTATGATACATTCAATCTCTATTCAGTAAAAATGTGTATTGGGCCAAGGTAAATTCTAACGTTATCATGATGTGTTCAAATGTAACCTTGTAAAATTTAGTTTTTGGCAAGAAACAGCATTATAAAATAGATATTAGAGAGATATTAACTTCCTAACACTAGCTCTAGGCAGCTTTTAATACATTTTATATTTTATATATTATAAATTAAATTGTTTTTTTTTTTTTTAAATCAAAAATGACATGACATGACATTGGGTACCGAGAATCATGGAATTTAACTGGTGTTGGTCGACTGCTACATTTCTGGTATGGTGACATCCCTAAAAGCAGTAACTGGGAGGGTTTTGTCAGAGATAAAGAAGTCCAGAAAAACAGTGTGGACCTCTTCATCAACACTTTCAGTTTTTGGAATAATCAGCTAGTTACTGAAGTCTCAAAACAGGTTAAAAAAAGAAACCATCAGAGTCCGTTGCAAAAGAGTTTATTCTTTTCATGAAAGAATTAAACCTGGGAAAAGCACCCGCGCCAGTCCAACAAGTGGGCAGCAAAACATTTCATTTATGTTTCCATACTCTGCTCCTCATTGGTGGAAATTGGGGAAAGGACTATATTCCTCCTCCCATTTCCCTTATATATCACTCTTATGCACGTTTCTATAATGTTAACATGTGCATCACATGTAAGATGATCTCACCCCCCTGGCTAGCTGTTGCTGATATCAGCATCTTTTCTGGTCTTTTATGTGAGGCCACACCTGCCAGAGTGGACAACACACATCCCTGCTCGCCCATGCCTGTCCATATTAGATATTTTTAATTGGCCAGGTGTTCATTTCTGCTGACATACATATTTCTGTGTAACTGGAGGTTTTCTACAGTGAGTTTCTGGTACTTTTCTACTCTGACCTCATCATTTTCAGCACATGCAAGAACAGACACAATCTCTACTTTAACACTAGATATGGATACAATCAATATGCTGAATTTATGTGATTAACCTTATTACATTATATTATTTTAATACCCAGCATTTACTGGAGGAAAGTTTATTACAACAGTTTCTGCTCAATATTTGTCATTGTTTTGTGTTAATTGATTTCCAACAATAAATGTATATACATTTACATAAAGCAAAGCATATTTGTCCAATTCCATGTTAATAAGAGTATTAAACAATTGAAACATCATTTGTTTAAAGGTGCAATGTGTAGTTCTGATCATTAATTATTTAAAAAAGAGTATTATAATCTATAGTTTATATTGTATATTCTATAGCTATATATATATATCTCTTATAGTGTTGATATATTTACTGTATATACAGTGTATTTTTTACTCCTGTGTGGGCCAGTCAGTCAGTCAGTTCATTAGAACAGACTGCTGAAACTCTGAGGTCTAAATACTACTGCTATTTTATACTCTTCATGTGGGGCTTTGCCACGGCGAAAACCCCAGCAGCTGGAGTCACAGCAGGCTGATGGAGCGCTGGGTCTAACCTGTGTAACTGCAGCAACAGAAAGTTCCCCGGGATTAGACCATCTGTGCTTTGGCTGAACCAGCGCTGTTTGCTGACTACTAACTGAAGCTACGTCCGTCCCCCGAGGCTACTCACAGCTCTACGCCCAGTGAAGCAGCCTCCCGGTGGCTGTGAGGACAGAGAGAGGTGGTGCGGGTCATTTTCTTGTTTCTGACACTTTGAATGTTGTCCAATAAACAAACTATAAAACAGACACATGGCTGTAATATTTACAAGAGAGTCAGGCAGCTGTTCTTCTTCTCCCTCTGTACTGAGGCAGACTGGAGCTACACTGACTCACTATCACCTCTAGAGGAACAAGTGGTATTACACACTGGATGGAGCAGCTAGCTGTTAGCATGCTAACTTCAGTAGATATCTCTGCAACACAACACTCTTCACACTCTGTTGATAATGTTAGTTCATTTTTCTAAGTAAAGTATATATTTGAGCATGGAGCTGGAGGATCAATGTTCCTTTGTTTCCAAAAAAACTGGACTCTGCACGACGTTGACAAAAAGTAACTTAACTTACTGATAAACACAGACAAGACATGGTGTTTAGGAAACAAGGCAGAGCCAGGGTACGAGCCCATCACCTGTTCAAAGCAGAGAAGTCCTTTGCTGCAAAATTAGCCCTTAAATAGCAAGGGCCATATAGGGTGGTGCAGCAAGTTTGGCCAGTGAATTACAAAGTGATTTTGGAGGCTTCTGACCAAAACTGAAAAGTTGTCCATTATTTTCATCTAAAACCCTGCTACACTAATACTCAAGACATGCGAAAGCAAGAGTTCTTGAGATCTTTAATGGGTACTCAGATGAGGAGGACTTTCTTGGCTTCTCGGACACTGAAGGTTCTGCTCCCAGTGGTGAATGGGCGAAAGCATCTGCAGGGGCCAAGAGGATTATCACCAGGACAGCACCTCTGACCTGAGGGACTATGGACTGATCTACGGTACCGTGAGTACCCGGTGTCAATTGTAAATAATCCCTGTTCCTGAACTGCGAATACAGACACTTCATTTTGTATTTTGATTTCCTGATTTATTTTGGACTTTTGAGTTATCTTTCTTTTTGTGTAGAGAAACAAACAAAAAAACCCGGAGACTGAATTGCCGGAACAACATCAGGTAAACTTATTGATGATGATGATGGTGATGATGAAGACGATGATGATGATGATGGTGAAAATGAAAATGACGATAGTGAAAATGATGATGATGATGGTGATGATGATGAAGACGATGATGGTGATCATG
>CALSCE010010666.1:830777-844828 GCA_943593645.1 Bovichtus variegatus
TGCGGTTGTGGGGCAGATACTCCCCCGGATAGTAACACGTGGGGGTGGAGACCCCCCCCCGGGGCGCGGGGCTTGTGCCCCCCCCCCCCCCCCCCCCCCCCCCCCGCCTCTGTGTAACTGGATGACTAACTGTTGGATGACTAACTGCTGTTTAGATTATGGCTGAGTTAGCCTCAGTCAACATTCAAAACTATTTTAAGTGGAGCTGATCACTCGCTGTAATAAAACATTACACCTATGGCTCAGGGCCACAGGAAAGGAGCTACAATTAACTGTGACATGGAAGGAAATCAGACGGAAGCTGCCGACTCAGTGTATGTACGTCATCTGGATATTAATAGTTGTAATCATTTTAAGTTTCAATTTCAGTTTCAATATTAGTTGTATTGTATGGCTGTTCGATTATTATTCAAATTTATTTTAATTAGTTAGTTAATTATAGTTTACTTTTAATGGTTTAATTATATTTTTGGTCATTTTACAGAGTTCATTTTCTCTGTGATTTGAAGTAAGACATGAGTGGAAATAAAGTTGAAGTAAAGCCTTTCTAAATACGATAGAAAGTACAGTCACCGAATGATATACCAGGTCTGCAAAGTTGTACAAGTATACAGTATAATCATGCAGATACTCCAAGTGTCTGGATAACAAATATAATGGCTCAGCATATCTGACCTGCAGCCTGTAGATTTAATGAACTGAAGGAGGTTTTGATACATTCACATTTAAAGCAGCTGTGGCATTAAATACTGGAAGAATCACTCGTTCATTTATACATCAGTACAGACTGATTTTCTGTCTTGTGATTATTTTAAAGATTCATTTACATTTTTAAACATTATTTTGTAATTGCTGTGCATTACCTCCAGGTATTTAGTTTGCTTCTGTCTACATTATCCCCCATCCACCCTACTCACAGTGCCACCGCCATAATAAAGCCCTGGGCTTCAGGTAGTTATGTCATGGATCAACTAGCTTTCCAAACCTCAGTGAACATTCAAGTTACAGCATAAATATATGGAGGGGTGCGAGGCTTTTGATAAACTCAAGCCCATCTGCTACAGTACTGAGATGTGTAGAAACCAGTGACCAGCTTGACCTTACACTACTATCAATATACTGGTTGTAGAAAAGAAAAGTCCACATCCGTTCTTACCGAGCCATAGAGTTTCCCTTTGTCGCTCATAGCAATGAAGAGGCCGCTTCTCACTCCAAACAGAGTCAGCACTCCTGTCTCCACTGGGGACATTTCCAGAAGGCCTGGGATGAAACATGGAAATAATCAGCAGCAGATAAAGTCCATCACAACAATCAACAAAATGATGCTAACTATGAGAAGTGCAGTGTAGTCCCAAAAAGATTTGAACAGAAAGTGTGAAAGCCCCGAATAAGTGTATAATGAGTGGGTGGTTCACTGCATGTTTTAGCATTTTTATTTTTCAGTAATTCAAACTGTAGGCCTTAAATGGACGGTGGCTGATTGATGTATTGCACTTTTAACTGAACTGAACACATTTACAAAATCAAGGCCAATCCACATAGAATGTGTTTTTAGAAGCGCTTCAGACATGCCTGACTCACAGAACAGATAGCACACTGACTCCGGGACACGCACGTCTTTCTGTACAAGTCTATTCACTTTCTCTGGCTCGCATAATCTCCATAGACAGCTGTTGAAATTACACAAATGTCTCACTGTTTATATGATGTAAACGTATTAACAGTATCTGTAATGGTGGAAAGAGCTGCTAGTGAGTTTACACTGAAGGTCAGAGTAGTACTGCAGTAACAGAGCTCTAAGCTTTAGTCACATTAAAAACAGATGTTTGTGATGCTAGTTGGTATTATAGTGGAAACGCATTACTAAACTCTGACTGTTACACTGAGCGGGGAAATAGAATTGATGACAATGCTGCTTTCTCCCTGTGGAGCCTACATGAAGACTTTGGTTCAGTAAATGTCTACTGTCAGTGTGCAGCTGACAGACAGTGCCAGACAAACTGAGGTCAGACTATGAGTTGATCCACAGAAGAGAGAAAACAGAGATGTTTGGCTCAATCACTGAGCAGTTAGCATTCCTACAGATAGAGTTTTTCAGTCTCAAAACACTTATCTGAAATTGCTTATGACACAGGATTTTGAAAAGAAATAACATCCATGAACAGCTTCTGTCTGGATTTCAAAGTGTAGAGAAGCTGATTATACTCAGTAGGAATTAGTTGGTACCTTGATGATTTAAGTAATCAAACTGAATGATTCCCTGTCCACTTCAAAGCCATTCACATCCTCCGGTAGAGAAATGAAGAACATCAGACAATAGTCCAAATATCATACAAAGCTACACAGAAAAGTGACATCATTCATTTCCTTCAGTGATCTGTCAGGCACATGAAGCTTCACATCAGATAATAAAGATATTACTTTAAGAATCCTCGTGTTACCAGATATACTGTGTGGCCTAATGCTTTCCCAGGTGAAATCCTTCAGGTTTTGTTATGTAGGCTACATTTGGAATGAATTTAATCAGCCCCTCAGGGCTCCTAAAACGTGTTATCAAGCACAGAAAATCATCAGAGTAAACCTTTAAAATACAAAATCTAAATCTTTATGATGAAAAACAACATGAACATTTTGTATCAAATATTTAAAAATAAACATGTATAGTCTGAGAATGAATTCATTGTTTATTAAAAAGTAGTAATGAATGATTTTTGTAATAATCCATGCTAATTAGAGTTAAAATTCAAGTTACTCAATCTTACCATAGAAATGTCAAAGTTAAATGTCTACCTAGCTGGTGCCACATTTATTTGCCTGCTTTACATGGATTTAAACAGGGAAATGCAAGGTGACTTACTGTATCTGTTTTCATTATGCACGCCTGTGATCTTCCCGTTTGGTAAGACCTGAATATGGAAGCCAATGCCCACATTACAGTAAAGCCTTCTTAGTCTCTTTATCCCCAGCAAGTATTCTCCATCTCGAGCCGTCTCCTCCCTCTTGTCCCAGGAGCTGCCGCTGGCCCACACCAACGGCCCGGCACTCCGTATGCTTTGTCTCTTACTGCTGATGACTGGGAGAGGAGCAATGGAGCAGCACAGGAGGATCCCATGCAGGAGCAGAGGGAGCTTGGACCTTGACGATGACATCCTCTGGTCACCAATCCTGGAAACCATAGAAATACAACTATTTCTAAGACCAATTTTTTTAACAGAATTGGTCAAACAATCTTTCCAGTTTCAGTCTCTCAGCAGAAGAACCAAGAAGAAAATGCCTCAACTTCTGCACTCTTTAAAGCCCGGAGAAAGTTTCACTATGCATATTTAGACATCTCTAAAAACTGAACCCATTAGGGGTCCAGTTTGCCAGAGAGTTGTCTCCAGTTTGCTCCTCAGGTAGGTCCAGCAGACAGACAGCAGACTTATATGTGCCCCGCATTACATCACATACCACCTGTTGTCTTGTTTGTCTGTGAGTCACAGATGCTGTAGAAGCACACAAACTGAGAAACACATTAAACACATAGTGACAGAAAACAAAGAGGAACACGCAAGTACACAAACATAGATAAATGAATAAAGAGATTTGATTGGGATGGATGGAAAGGGCCTCCTCGTTCATGTTCTCCATAGTGGTTGAGATCCTTTCTGGGTGTCACCAGATGGCTGTGGAGGAAAAAAAACATATTAAAAATAAAATAACATTCTAGACTCAGGAATGTTTTTTATATTCCATCGCCAAGTGATATAGTTTGCCTTAGAATATATTTTATTGTTGTTTTATTGAGTGTGTTTGTGACGCTGCACATGAGATTCTGACGCATCAAAAATCCACAGTGCCTTGGAAAGTGCTAGCTGTTCAAAGTAAACAGAATTGTCATCACAAAGAAAGCTATTTAATTAAAATGATTAATTAGAGCATTCACAGTAATCACTCAAAAGCAGCCAGTAGAGACGTGCAGAAACACTCTCTCGTTGACTGTCTCTTCACTTCCCTAGTATTTCCATTCTGTCTGTGGAATACTACAATGGGGGAAAAAAAATTAGGGCCAAAAGTTCTACTTACAATCACGAAAATTGTGACTTCACGTGTTCTATCGATCTGCTTTGTTTCTCACCCTATTTATAATGGAACGTTTGCCAGCACGTCAGGTTAGCTAGCTTTCTAACATTAACTTAAGTGAATTACAATGTTACAGTTAGAGCCAAGTTTTCCGCCAGAAAAGTTGTTCGGCCCAGTGGAAAGTATCTTTTGACGGAGTTAACGTCAAAGGTAACTTGTCGGTGCCAAACAGGCTTAGTAGTAAATGGCACGTTCAAGAGTTGAAGGATTCGCTGTTTTTAGCTGAGCCAGACCAGAGAATATTCAGGTAAAAACAGATCGGTGATGCTATTTTGACCTCATTTTTTTCCCGTGAAGTTTGTTATTTAGCCCGTTTGCACGTTTTATGTTGAGTGAATACTAAAATAATTGCCTTTTAAATGCTACATTGCTTTTCAGCAACCAGTCATATGGTAACTTAGGAGGCAATTTGGTCCTGTGGGCTCTAATACATATTTGGAAAAGTAACTGATAAATATTTTAAGAAACTGTGTACATCCACACCCGACATTTTCTAACTACGTAATAGGTGGAGAAAATGGAGAACTTTGAGGAGCTGCTGGTGGCAGAAGTGGGTTAGTACAGACATCTACAGATGAGGCAAGTCTTGTATGTTTCTTCATAGCTGGTGTTGGCCATATACAAGAGCTGTCACTTTGTAAACAATGTAATTCTTCTTTGAAACATGGCTGTAGACGTGAGTGTTTCATATACTGGCCCCTACAGTTTTGGAGTATATTGGTTTGCCGCAAGGAGAACCCAGTGTGGATTATGAAATATAAATACGTTTCCTCTTCACAATTCCGACTCAGCCCATGTCAGTGCGGAAAGCATAACTGGGCTATTTATGTAGCGCAGCTAGAGTCAGGGGTGAGGTGCAGGCGGCTGGCTTAAGATTGAGGCCAAAGCTGAGGTGAAGGGAGTCCAGCACAGCTTACCGCTCTCACAGTATTTAAAAAAACAAAAAACAAGGTATACAAAATACATAAAAATAAATCAATTATAGCATAAGGGCTCTCATGCCATAATAGCTCCACATGTTGAATATTTTAACATAGGGGACTATGTAGATTGACTCCCTTTTGGAGCCAGGCCATATTGCTGAGTCCACTGGAGGGAAGGGATGGACGGAAGAAGTAGAACCAGAACTGAGCGGGCAGACAGTCATACCTGCCGCAGTACAATGAGAGGTTTTCTAAACTTGACTCGAAAACACTAAAATTCTTAGTAACTTCAACTTTTCTGTTTAAATAAATTACATTTATAATCAAATTAAATGAAACATTTTATTATTGATGGCCATAGTGAAAGTCAAAATCAATGTTGAATGAAAGGGCTGGCAGCAGCGGCACTGCTGCCTGTGTGGACATCACAGCTGCTCACACAGACAGTGTGTCCTGGGTAGATCAGGACGAAAGTGTAAGTAAAAGAAAAAAAAAAGTTTCCTCAGTAAAAACACTCCTTGTTGTGCTCTCACCTGTGTAATCTGCTATGTTTTTTCTAAAATCAATCAGCGTGCACTTTGTTTTGCTTGTATTTATGTTTTTGGTGAGAAGCTTCACACCAATCAATACAATCATCTAAGACTATCGTGGCTGTGAAAAGTTGGTTAAACTGATCCCAGCTGAGGATTGTGAGAAACATTTAAATATATACATTTTACATTTTATATTTGGACATTTATTGTTAATTTGTCCAGAGAGTGTTTTTTATGATTTTATCAAGGTATCAGATGATATTCATGATAACATGTGTGAATGTTTGATATTCTAATGATGCAAGCAGAAGGGCCTCTAATGGATGAAGAGCTGTGTGTAGTGCAGGCAGAGCAGGACGTCAGTGCCCCCCCTGGATGTGTGAGGAGGGAGGTGTGGCTCTATGTCTCGTTGCAGACAGGATTTTCTTTCAGGCATAACAAAGCTAATTTAATTAATAAATAATTATTTGTATAAAATGCCAATAGTTTTTGATGTGTGTTGGTTAGAATGTTTTTTTTCTCCCCTGGTTCCCAAGACTTGGAAGATAATTTTTCTGAAGCCCAAAGTTTTGTTTCTTCTTGTTCTCTGTGTTGTTTGAATACATTTCTGTGGGATTCAATGTCTGTTTAGTTCTGTTTATGTTGTCTAGCAAATTACCCATTGCGGTAAGGCTTTTTTGTAGAACACATTGAGATGTAGATGTGTGCCATTTGTCAAGTCAATCTGACTCACAGTTTGGGGGGGCCGGCCCCAAAGTTTAGCTGTTAATTATAGCACCCCCATCAGGCTTGGGATCAATATGAGAAGCTTTAGGGGGATCATTTCCAGTTATGGTCGCTAGTTTCATGTGTGTAGGTCATTCTAGTTCACAGCTAATTGTGCAAATGCATAAGATAGTGTATAATGCTACATAGGCCACTCCCACATTCATCAATCATTATGACACTTTAGATCTTGGTTAACACTTTCCCCCAGAGTATGTGCACCACATTTGGTGAGATTCTATGTGTAGCCTACTTACTTAGCCTACTTATTGTATCAAGGAAAAAGTCAAGTCAAAAAAATCAAGCAGGCATAATTCTTCTCTCCTCTGAAATGCTCTGCCGCCAGCAGCAGCAACAGGTTCCAGCTGCGTGTGGTGGAATCCACATCAGCAATAAACTTGGAGCTGCCTCCTCCACCAACTAATCTTACCTCCACGTGGGGAAAAGTGCAGAATATATTTATTCCAGCCAGATAAAAATTATGGGATAAAGCGTTTAGATGGTTATTAGGCGTTAATATTTTGCATTAGCTGCTTTGCACTGGCTCCTGGTAAAATACAGAATAGAATTCAAAATCCTTCTCCTGACCTATAAAACAATTAATGGTCAGGATCCAGTTTATCTTAAAGATCTCACAGTATCTTAGAACCAAACTAGAGCATTGTGCTCCCAGAGTGCAATGTTACTTGTGGTTCCTAAAAGTACAATGGGAGCCAGAGCCTTTAGCTATTAAGCTCCTCTACTGTGGAACCAGCTCCCAGTTTGTGTTCGGGAGGCAGACACCCTCTCCACATCTAAGAGCAGGCTAAAGACTTTCCTCTTTGATAAAGCTTATAGTTAGGGCTGGCTCAGGTTTGCCTTGGACCAGCCACTAGTTATGCTGCTATAGGCTTAGACTCAGTGAGTCGGAGGACTCACTCCTCTCCTCCTTTCCCTATCTTTCTCGCTCTATTCCTCTCCCTCTCTATTTATATGCATTCATGTCCCTTAAATGCATGTTACTAACTCACCATCCGGGGCATCATCCCCAGAGTCTCTGTATCTCTCATCGGCCAGGTTGCCACTATTAAAGGTTACATCTGAATCATGAATCGTAGCTGCACCTGTTGCCCTGGTCCTGCCTGACACCAGGAGCCTTTATTGACATCACCCTGGATTCATCTTTTTTATATACGATCACATCATGTTTTCTGTTACATAGATTGTCTATGTATGTAATTTTAACTATGTTGTTTGTTCTGTACACTCGTCACCTATTGCACGTCTGTCCGTCCTGGGAGAGGGATCCTTCTCTGTCTCTCCCTGAGGTTTCTTCCATATTTCCCCCACTAATTGTGGGGTTTCTTTTTGGGAGTTTTTCCTTGTGCAGTGTGAGGGTCTAAGGACAGAGGGGGTCGTATCCTGTACAGACAAATGTATAATTTGTGATATTGGGCTATATAAATAAACTTGATTTGATTTGAATATTTTCCTACTGGACGGATTATCAAAGGTTTAAACCACCACTCTCAAACCAATTGAAAATTCCTTCTGATGAAGACGGATCAGGCCAGTCTATCCCGACTGAGGTGGTTACATACGTACACCATCAAGCTCTTCTCTGCTGCTCTCACTGTAGTCTGTTTACATTTTTCCGTCGCTCAGCACTTTGTTTCTCAAAAGGTCTATCCAATTGCTACCAGTGGCATTTTGCTCTATGCTCTTTGATATAGTTGGACCTGAGAGGTTCCAGACTAATTAATATTTGTAATTTGATCTGGCAATGTCAGGCTAGGATATTGCGATATTATGGCAAACCTGCAGGGGAGCCTCAATAAATCCATGGAAGAAAAGTGTGACACTTTTCAGGGCTACTACAGTACAGTAAAAACCATGTAGCGATCGCTCAATGGATGTGGCTCAGGAAGTAGAGTGGTCGTCTACCGATTGGAGGTTTGGTAGTTTTGGTAGTTTCCCTGGCCCCTGCAGTCTACATGTCATAATGTCTTTAGGAAAGATACTGAACCTAATTGCCTGATGAGCAGGTGGCACCCCAGCCAATTATTTTGAAACAGCAATCGTCCAAGAAATGTCCCATTGAACCAAAAGCCCATTTGTCGGACAACCCTTGCTCCAAAAATACAAAAACAAATGTCTGCACATTGAAGTGCTGACTTCCCAGAATAACTGCATCTACCAGTTACTCTATTACAGTAAGTAATAGGCCTACAGGTTTTTTTCTTTTTTTTCAACACTCCATGTAGAAACATAGGGTAGGATAACATTTTGATTCTCTCAAGGATCAAATTTTAGATAATTGCTTGCACTTAAGAAACTGAATGTTTCATACCCAAATTGAAGGTTTGGTGTGAAGGATTTTCTTAAAGCATAAAGTCTGGTGTATTTAATAACCTTAAATGCTTGTTCATTTCATTTCAATGGCGCACAGCAGTTTTTATTCATTTAAAACTATGTTACAGTATACTTTTCCAGTTAGTCACTGCATCCCAAAGAGAGAAATTCAGAATTTTACTTCAATCCCTATGACTGCTACTCTACACTTGATTACTTTTTTATGCTCAAAAACATCTTTTCATGGTAAAAGTTGAACAATTGATTACACCTCAATATCTGACCATGTTCCTGTTACACTAGTTAGTGACGTTGGTCTAGAGAAGGGAAGATCCGTCTGGAGCATGAATAACACTTTGCATGACAGAAAGTTTAAAAGTAAGTAACTAGTAAACTAGTAATTAAGAATTATTTAGACATAAATTACATAGATGAGATTTCCCTCTGGGAAAGAGAAAATGTAGTTATTAGGGGCAAAATCTTGTCTTACTCCGCCTTTAAAAAAAGGAACGAGAGAAAGAGGTTCTAGAATTGGAAAGCAACATTTGATTTATAGAAAGTGAACACAAAGTAACAGAAGACCCAGTTAGTCTGAATGAATACGTAGGGCAAAACAAAAACGCATGGCCCTAGATCATTTACTTGCGGAAAGGGTGGAAAGGGTGGAAAGGTCTCTGACATTTACCAAACTGAAATACTTTGATAACTGTCCGAAAGCTCTGAAAATCCTTGCTTATAAACTTTAAAAACAGCAAACAAAATCTTATATTTCAACACTCAAGAATAATGAGACAAACAAAACAGTTACAAATAAGAGTAACACAGCACAGGAACTGGCTCGGTACTACGGACAGCTGTAGCACAGACCAGATTAGTCCCTCTGCCCATGATATCGTAGAACACATGGCTAGTCTGAAGCTTTCCAAGTAACGGACCAGCAAAACATATATCTTAGCCAACCTTTATCAGAGGAGGAAGTAAGGGGAGCAGTAAAGAAATTCAAGGCTGGGAAGTGCCCAACGGATATTCAAGAGAGTTTATAATGAATTCAGAGACCAGCTTATCCCAGTCCTGACTAAGACATATAACTGGGCATTACAGCAAGGAATACAACAAGATCATCAGGAAGGCGGGTTCTGTACTGGGGGTGGAGCTTGATTGGTTGGTAGTGGTGTCAGAGAGGAGGATGCTGTGGAAGCTGCGGAGCATCCTGGACAATGACTCTCACCCTCTCTACCATGTGCTTTCCTCATACAGGAGCACCTTCAGCAACAGACTGATACCACCAAGATGCACCACAGAGCGCCACAGGAAGTCCTTTCTCCGTGGCGAGAAGACCTTACAACACATCCACCTCAGGTCGTGAGATGGACAGAGGAGACACAGTGACCTGAGGTCCTCTCTCTCTCTCTTCTTCTCCTCTCTTCATCTCTTGATCTTCATATTCCTCAGTCTTATATTCATTTGTAGCCTACTTCCCTCTACATACTCAGTTCAATTTATACTCAGTATGGTTTTGTAATTTTTGTAACTATTGTAATTTCTGTAAATTTTGATTCTTTATATTATCTTGCTAAATACCGCACCTTACCTCACCTTGTTGAATATTGCACCTTACCCCATCTCAACTCATCTTATGTTTACATCTTTTTTAGATATATATATTTATTGTAAAAATCATTGCACTATTTGTACATTTTAGAATTGTTATACTGTCTCCTACTGTGTATTGCAATTGTTGCACAACAATTTCCCTCGGGATAAATAAAGTTCTATCTTATCTTATCTTATTTGGGCAGAAACATGGAACACATCAATAATCTCAGTTATACATACAAAAGGGAAACCCCCAACAGATTGTGCTTCTAAACCTATTTCACTTTTAAACACATCAGAAAATGCTTAGTGGACTGAGGAGAATAGTTCCAAGTATCATAAATACAGATGAAACAGGGTTCATCATGGACAGACAGATAGCAGATAATGTCAGACAAACAAACATGATGGAATATGCAAAAAATACACAAAGACAAACACTGCTCCTCAACAAGAATACTGTACATGTTACAAAACAATGAGAGAATATCTGGGTAAATAAGTCTTCAAACATTTAGACAAAAATACGTACAACACTAAAACGTGATGAGTACCTGCTGGAGATAGAAAGAGACCCTGAAATTAAACCCCAAAAAAACATGCAAAACATTTTATCACTGGAAGCTGAAAGATTCAAAAATCTCTCCCAAAAATACAATTACGTCACATAGAAAGCAATTAGTTTCAGAACAAAACTATTGAAGATAACACAAATAGAGGGCAAAAGAAAAATGGAAGGAGGAATTAGAAATCAATTAATCAGAGAGAAATAAATATCAACACTCACAAAACAACAAATTAACTTTTGCTGGGAGTATTGTTGGAAGATACTTCTCCATTACTTTATAACACCAACAGGCAACATATGATGACACATGACATCAAAGTGCTGGAGAAACTGGGGATCACAAAGCCAGCCTTTCTTATATATTATGGTTTTGTTCAGTACTAAAATCATTCTGGGAAGCAATACATGATGAAGTTCAGAAGATACTGAACGTACATTTCCCACTGGATGTCAAGTACTATGTTCTTGGTATCAGCCCATTACATATAGTAGAAGAACGAGACAAATACTCGGCAAGAATATTCAGAACTACTGCACTGAAAGCAATAACACATAATTGGTGTGAAACATACAAACCGCAATCACAGACATGGAGCGATCAGATCAACAGTCTATACTATGGAAAGGATAACTATGGATAAATAATTAGAAACCAAACACACATGGCCGATAATAGATGGAGAAAATCCTGCTTTTTTCCTCACTTAAAAAAAACCACTTTCGGGTTTAAGACATACACTAAGGCATGTTCTTTCATGTTTTGTTTTATTTATACTGTATGAAAAAAGTATTAAAAAAATTTAGTAAAAATGTATTTTGAACAAAGTACATGTATGGACAAAATGAGTCAATAAAAAGAGAAGTAAAAAAAAAGAAGAAGCTCTCACTCGATGCTAATTCTTCTGCTGCTGGGCATCATACAAATAGCTCAAGCATAAAGGCACATTTGTAAACAACAATGTGATTCATACCAACAAATGTTGGCCTACCTAGTCTGCACATACGCACATTAATACAGCAGCCGTGGAGGGTTGATATCATGTGACATGTGGTGCGTCATAGCACTGTTCATGTCGGGCTCATTGCAGGGCTCAGAGAAAGAGAGACAGAGGCAGTGATAGATCATGTGTGTACACATGTGAAGGACTAGTCCCCCATCGAGAGAAAACCCCATAGTAGCTGTGACGTGGGTAACCATTTATCAACATTTGCTCTGACATCAAACCTCGTCACAGAGTGACGCCAGCAAATCTGACAAGAAAACACACTGATAATGTACTGCATTATAATAGTATAAATTATATATTTATATATGATATAAATGATCTGATTCTGATGAATAATACAATATGCACCCCTGCTTGCCAAGGCTTTTGACTTACCTCCCCCTCTCTTGTTGTTCTCCAGGACTTTTAATGCCCCCAAGCCCAGCATGATCAAATTTATAAATATGCACATCTGCACTTTATTTATTAGAAATAGCCATGTGTCAATGCAGTTTGTTATTGTCGTTTTTAAATTGCGTACTACTTATTCCACATTTGTCAGTTGTGTCTAAACAGACACATTGTCCCTATTGGCAGATAAGAGTTTTAAAAGAAAACATTTGCCAGAAATGAACATTTCCGCCGATATGAATGAAAAGATGGCGTGTGTATGCTCGTGACGTGACCCATTGACGAAGTGGGTGCAAAAACAAATATGTCTGCAATGTGGAGGTTTAAAGTTGCTGATTACATTCATTGCTTAGCGTCAGTCATACGAAGAGGAGCCAAATCACATTTCTTCAACACTACAAATTGAATTACACATCTGGAGAGCATCATCCCAACCATTACCAGGAGTTTAACAAACAGGCACTACTGTGTATGATTTTGATCTCCCAGTGACATTGACGGCAAAATAAATGGTGAATACTTGAAAATATTGTCAGTTTTGAGCAGAAAAGAGATCAGTTTTTCACAGGCCATTGCCATACAGTCACACAGTATCTGCTCTAATTATTATATTTAGCTTTATGATAAACCACTTTTAGATGTTTTATTATTCCATGGCATTGCATCCAGTTCCACCGCCAACCTTCTATTTGTTTTAAAATGTCTTTGTAAAATCAATCAATTTCTGCTGGAACTGTCCAGTTTTGCTTGGACAACACTATCATTTTTAATTTTCTTTATCTTTTGACAGGTTAGCTAACTTCTGATTGAGAGGAGAGCTCAGTTTTATTTTGCACCGTCAGAGCAGAATTATGATGTAGGTACAGATGCCGGTACGTTGTACGTATTGCATTTACACCAAGCTGCAACCTCCGGGGCCGAGCAGTGAAGCCTATGGAGCCAACAACTGCAGTTCATCGAATGGCCACTTGAGGCTCCTAAAGGAAGCAATCTCTATAGAGATGAGGCTCAGCATGAGAAGACAGAACTGGACTCTAACAAGACTTGTTCTGTGCAGAGAACTGAGAGTCTTCACTGCTACACGGAGAGACTCTTTATTTCACACCTTACACAGAATTAAGCAACGTATTGGTTTAAAGTGAAGTATCGACCATAATGATACACGATATATTACACGGCGTGCTCTGTGACATTACTGACACATCAGTGAAGTTTAGTGTTCCTTTGATGCAAAAAGCCAAATGAAGATTTTATCAAACAACATTTCAGTGAGTTTAATGCAAACTTTTTCTTAGAGTTTCAAGCAGAGCAGCTAAATATTATTTTAATAGTAACATATTTTAATGTGGATGAACTGCACACTGTACATTCATACTCATACAGTACACTGTTACATTTAAAAACACATTCATATACAAAGTTGAATATGTACAGAACTTAAACACAAAAACCTCTTAAATCTCAAATAACTTGCTCTGCAATAATGTCATATTTTTTATGTTTCTTGTAATGTTTATAGGGAAGGACATGCCTGAAGGACACTGCTGTGCCTCATCTTTTTCAAAGCAGAACAGCCGAGAGGAAATGAAAAGCTGATGTTCTGTGATGCTTTGGTTTGGAAATTTCTTGAAGACCAATGCAGAATCTTCAGTGAGAAACTTTACGTCTGTTGTGATATATATATATATATTTATATACTTATACATATATATATATATAAATATATACATATATAAATATATATATATATATGTGTAAATATATATATATAATTATATACATATATATATATATATATAAATATATACATATATAA
>CALSCE010010666.1:869828-883548 GCA_943593645.1 Bovichtus variegatus
ATGTTCTTTGATTTCTCCAGTGCCTTCAACACCATCCAGCCCCTGCTCCTGGGAGACAAGCTGCAGCGCTCAGGGGTGGACCACCACCTCACCACCTGGATCCTGGACTACCTCACCAATCGTCCACAGTACGTGAGGACCCGGGAGTGTCAGTCAGACACAATTGTCAGCAGCACGGGGGCCCCCCAGGGAACGGTTCTGGCGCCGTTTCTCTTTACCCTCTACACCGCAGACTTCACCCACAATACGGCAAAATGTCACCTGCAGAAGTTCTCCGACGACTCTGCTATTGTTGGCCTCATCTCTGATGGGGACGACAAGGAGTACAGGGAACTTACCCAGGATTTTGCTTTCTGGTGCCAGAAGAACCACCTCCAGCTCAACTCAGGGAAGACCAAGGAGCTGGTGGTGGACTTCAGAAGGCGCAAACACTCTCCACCCTCACCAGTGAACATCCAGGGAACGGACATTGAGATTGTAAAATCTTACAAGTATCTGGGTGTTCACCTGAACAATAAACTGGACTGGTCAGACAATTCAACGGCTCTGTACAAGAAAGGACAGAGCCGACTCTACCTGCTGAGGAGACTGAGGTCGTTTGGAGTGCAGGAGGCACTCCTGAGGACCTTCTTTGACTCTGTGGTGGCTTCAGCCATCTTTTATGGAGTGGTCTGCTGGGGCAGCGGCATCGCTGCTGCTGACAGGAAGAGACTTAACAAACTGGTAAAGAAGGCCAGCTCTGTCCTGGGGAGCCCTCTGGACACTGTGGAGGTGGTGGGAGACAGGAGAATGACGGCCAAGCTGTCATCCCTGTTGGACAACATGTCCCACCCCCTCCAGGACACTTTGTCCGCACTGAACAGCTCCATCAGTGACAGGCTGCTTCACCCGCGGTGTCACACGGAGAGATACCGTAGGTCCTTCCTTCCTGCAGCAGTCAGACTTTACAATCACCACGGCCCCTGGTAGACCACCACACACTCAATGTAACACCACTGTTCCTCCGCTCATGTGCAATACACCCCGTTACTAGTTATTACTATTCTCACTGTGCCTACTTACTTACCTTACTGTGCAATACAATCTCGTGCTATACGAATGTGCAATATATGTCTTCCTACTATGCAGTATTGTTACCACTGGCTGCTAGAGTTTTTACGCTCACTGTTCACTTACTGTATTACTTACCACTTACTTGTTATTGTGTTTTTTTGTACTCATATCTTGTACTTATACATTCGTACTTAACCTTTATCTGCACTGTCCCTTTGCTGCTGTAGCGCTGTAAATTTCCCCGCTGTGGGACGAATAAAGGTTTTCTGATTCTGATTCTGATTCTGATTTGCATCAATTTAAAGCTACCGACGATGACAATTTGAAAATTCCCGGTTCTTTCACATTAAAAGCCTAACGAGAGAGGAGAGGTTATATCCTTATTGGAGGAAATGTGTATGAAACCCTCTATTAACCCCACAGGTCATATTCAAAGACAATGGCAGACTGATATGGGATATTATATGGAAGACAATAAGGAAATCAATCATGGGGAACACATTCATTATTTCTTGCTGGAATACTGATAGGAAGATACCATTTAGTAAAGTATGCTGTTTTCGAGAGGTAAGCTTGGTTTAAACTCAATTTCAGAAGTTGGTACACAAGCCTAATTTCTTTGGAAATTATAAATAAATCTCAAGCATATTGAAAGATGATTATGTGTATCTTTTAGACTTATCATCACTTCAATGTGTTTAAGCAGCGGACAGTTCAAAAATAATTTATTGGAATAATGTTGTTTAAAGCAAGAAAGACTTTAATTAAATTTTGGATTTGTTAAGATTCCCTTCAGTGGAAAATTGTTATGAGGAGGTATACTACCATTGGATAAACTGACATGAGCATAGAGATGCATCAAGCTATGGCAGTCATTGATGAACCAAACAGCCTAACTAACCAAATACAACTAATATTACTGTATATTCAAACAATATCTAACTGTTGTAAACAGTCAGAACATGAATTAAAAGTTGAGGGTGGTAGGAAATAAAGGATTTATTTATACAACAATTTTCAAAACAAGAGTTGCAAAATGTTTCAAAATGAAAGGCATCTATCTTGAAAAGCTGCTGGAAAGCTTTTGATGTGAAACATCTGTGCAGGAGGTGTTGCCTGTACAGATGTGTACTGAAGTCAGAGATTAGTAGAACAGTAGAAGAGAAAAGTATTCCTGTTAGAGAAGAGAAAGTGAGAGCAGGACGGTGACTATATCGTTGTTCTGATTTAGTTATTGCCTTGGAAATGTACACTACAGAGTTCTTTTTCCAGACAACATGTAAACATGGAGGAATTGTTAAGTTTACATGAACATTACATTTAAAAAAAGCACCAAAAGCAAATTCAAACATGAACGCGTCAGAAGACATGGAGGCCTGTCTCTAATACAAGCTTGTTTAAAAAAAGGCCTGCTTCTCTCTGCAGTTGAAAATAAACTTTTTTTTTGAGAATTTACTGCATTAAAAAGCACATGAAAACACAATGTTTGGGTGAAGGTTAAGGTTCAGGGCTGTGCTTTCCAGGTTAAGCATGGACAAAGCATTCAATTAAAGAGAGACAGCACAATGCACATTTTCACAGCTTAACCTTTATTTATTTGAGTGATCACTGTAAAGTTACCGCCAGGACACTCAACACTTCCTGCATGTGTTACACAATAAATACCACCAAAAGAGGGACTCTGTCCTTTGAGCAACTGGAAAGCCTTTAATGCAAACTCACTGTGCAGGAAGTGTTGAGTATCTTTACAGTGACATTAGAGGCAAATGGAAATAATTAGTGAATGAAAACTGTATTTCCATCAGTGAAGAGAAACTCAGAGCAGCAGAAGAGATGACATGCAATTGAAGGCCACTATTTAAGAATGTTTGGTATTAGCTGACACATTGAAAATGCAATGGTTAGGTGGGGTCTGTGTTCTCTGTGTTAAGCTGTGAAGTGGTGGATTGATGTATGCACTGTTCAGATGAGAGACATGGGGATTTCCTCAGTCAAATCAGCCCCATTATTATTTCTCTCTGCATTCCTTCAACTCTCTCTTCAATATTTTACCTCTCCGCCTTTTTTGGGACTAAAAGTTGTCACCTCATTATGTGCTGCCTAATGTTGCAAGTAATTAGTAGAGTCTGTCTTTTACTTGAAAGCAAAGGGAAGCAGAGTCAGGCGAAGCAGAGAGAGAGGCACACTGACACTGTCTTCGACACTTTAATATATGCTAATAGAAAAGACATTTATCTGCATAGTTTTACATAAGAAAGGGGCCATCTGTCTAGGGTTATCTTATCTTTAGTGGCCATGATCTATTTAAAAAATTATTAATTAAAGAGTAAGAAAATGAGAGGAGGCAGGGAGATGGGGCCAATACAGAGCAGTGGTGTGATGGGAAATAGATGACCTCTATCAGAAAAACTTTATGCTGCCAGCAAACAGTCACAGGTTTATTCATTATAGGTGCTGCATACATCAATATATCACTGTCAGATTCACTGTAGTATCTTGGTGTGATTACTGTACACAAATAGGATGATGGTGGACAGGGTTAGTAGCCTCATTCTCACACCAAATATGCTTTATTAAGTGCTTGTGTTTTTCCATGGTTGAACATGTGTTTGGCATTATCTCACTCTGTCCTCCATTTACCCCTGTAAAGTATTTGACAAAAAGTGAAACAAACAGACATCTGATATCAAACATATTTTGAGCGTCCATCATAATCAGATCAGTTGCATGATGCCTGAGTCGCTCTCCAACATGCAGCATTTAACATCTTCATTTGGTAAAGTCACACCCATATAAACCTCTCGAAAATCACAAATAACCCTTTATTCATGTTTCTTTTTAAGGTATAACTGTTATGTAATGTCTGTTTAAAGGTGCAATGTGTAAGATTTGGCCATAATTTAATTTAAAACATAAAATAAATTAACTAACATTATCTACAGAGTGTGAAGAGGTAAGAGCGTTGATGTTAAAGACGTCTGTGTGTCTATATAGCTATAGACTGTATATCTACTGAAGTTAGCATGCTAACAGCTAGCTGCTCCGTCCAGTGTGTAATACCACTTGTTCTTCTAGAGGTGATAGTGAGTCAGTGTAGCTGCAGTTTGTCTCAGTACAGAGGGAGAAGAAGTGCAGCTGCCTGACATCACAGCCATGATCTCTGAGAAAACGACTCACACACTCGCCTCGTTCCCCTTGTCACCAGGAGGCTGCTTCGTGCATATTGTATTACAATATATAACAACAACAAATATTAAGAAATATGTGTGTAATAATATTAATAATGATATTAATGCTGATCAAAGGATTATTTCTTGCAATGTACAGTGTAATACAGTAATAATGGCAAGTGATTTATGGTAAAGTGTCGTAATGGTGAGAGTTCAAAAGTCTTATGATGCTGAAAATATGTCTGAAAGACTAATTAAACACCATGGCATCTGAGCTGTGAGTAGGTTGAGAATCAGCCTCTCTGCCCTGTTTAAACTTTTGGAACTCAGTCAAATATAAACACACTATGTGCAGTGAGTGTGATTTATGAGACATATATAACTAGTAACCAGTTATAAGTACTTCTATTTTATAATCGTAGATGATTAATAATAAGTATAGGATCAAATGGGTTAATAATCAAAATGTGTTAATGATCGAAGTTATAGTAGAAATAATAATGAACTGATTCACCTGTATAACCCATAAATTATTCACTTGTAAGGAAGGAAACTATAACCACATGAGGATAAAGTAGCTGTTTATGATTCACTTATGTATGATTCACCTATATAACCAAGAAGAGATTAATGTAAATGATTCACTTATTAGGAAGGAAGTTATAACCAAGTAAGGACAAATGTAACTGTGTGACTAACGGTCACAAGCGGATGAGGACAGGGCCTGTGACTAAGAGTCTCAGGCAGGGAGCAAAAGTCTACGGAAGGAGTTTGTGTAACTATGTGTGTGTGTGTCGGAGAGAGAGGGAGAGGAGAAAGGAGGGGCTGCCAGTGCAGCACAGAGAAGGTGTATGAAAAGGCCAGGAAATGAGAAGAAGGGGTTCTTCCTTCGTGACTTCTATGGAGACCAGAGATGTGAGCTCGCCACCATCAGCAGAGAGGACTCAGAAGATTATCCAAGTAGCATGATCTACACAACGGAGCACAGAAGAAGGATTTGCCAACAGCCAGACAACTTTGGATCTGGATTTCGAACTATTGAGTTCTCTAAGCTCACTCTGCTAATGAAAGATTGGAACTGACAGCCCACCCAAGACTTTGTCAAAGTCTTGGGTGGGCTGTCGGCCATCGACCTGCAGGAAGAGTCGACCGCAAGGCAGCAGTCCGACCTCTCTCTCCTTAACCGATAAGTACTATAGGGTAGTTACAGCAGGAGTATTTTAATACTTTTATATAGGAACATTTTTGTATCATACAATCAATTAAAGCTGTATGCCTTGCCCATGCAAATTTCTTAAATAAAAATTAATCTTTTAGATGTAAAGTACATATGGTGGACATTGGAATTTATAACTTCCTGAAGGTTTTATAAGGTTTGGAGTAATTAATATCACCTTGGTTTCCAGAAAAGGTTTTCTCTCTTGAGGCCTATACCTGGCCACTAAACTAAACCTAGCCGTTACCAAGAGCACAGATCAGAGAGGAGAGCTGCCGTTGTCAGGCGCGGCCGGCATTATTAACTGATTTCAGGACTATTCAATGAGCAGTAGTGTCGGATGAAGCAGGATGGACGTCTGAATATAGGTAGTAGAAGCTAGGCTAAGTCTCCTCACCGCCAGCTTATACAGTCTTGAGGAAGCCATTAAGGTCACACTTATTGGGCTTTAGGCTCCGACCCTTTAGACGGAGAGTTGGTCTAAATTTCCCTCAGGTCCACTTAAGGCGTAATCTACGAGATCTAACACCAGTTTAAGATAAATAACAGAGTTTACAGCCAAATATGGCTGAAGGTGACTGAGCTGTGGAAACTGACTCAGTTTCAGTTTTATTTGGACTTTGAATGGAATTATATTGAAAACAAGGAAGCAACTCCAAATGCAAAAATCTTTTTTCATCCTCACGCTCTGCTGTCACAATGATACTTTCCCTACCTGAAGTCTTTGCATGCACACTCACATGTAAAACATGGCTGAAATTAGCAGATTAGAAACCCGCTTATGTGGTGAAGAAATAAGTGTTCTCCAAGAGAATTCTACCTGGGAAAATTAGGTTTATAACTCTCAACCCCGTTTCAGAAACCTGGTTTCTCCTTTATGTGACATTTATGAAATCAGCTTACTAGAAAAAGCCAACTGTAACCCAGTTACTTAAGTGTATTTAAATATACGGAGTGATAGACATTTAAGATTTGAGTGTTCAATATCAAGCAGCAGGGAAATTAGGATATTAATAATCTATTTTCCTCATCACAATCCTCATTATACTGCACATCATTTGGTTTTTCATAGTTCACCATTATCAATCCTAAACTTAAATAAAGATCACAAATGTACTTTTTGTCCAATATAGTTTGGATAACTGATTCAGGAATCATTGACTGAACATTATATAGCCACCTGTCAACCACACATGCAACGCAACAATGCAATATTTTGGGCTTTTTTCAACATACCATACAATTGGCAGTTGAACACAGTAACATATAATTCCAGGGGAGTGTCAATAAAGACAGGAATGTTATTAACTTCATACATGCATTTATCATGCACAGTCGCATAGATTCTTTAGGCATAAGTGCTCTTGAAAGTTTTCTTGATAGAAACATTTATGTAGCTGCTTCTACAGCCCAAAGTAATGAAGCCAACAAGTACACAAGATAAGAGCATGACCTTTGATGGTCTTTTTAATCTGATATCTGCAGTATGTGTGATAGTGTCAGACCATGTCACCTGCTCATAAATGTAGACTTTGGGAAATGTATAGTAGGCTATGTAAGACTGTTGACTTGTGTTTACTAATTTTGGCAATAGAGACCAGAAGATAATAGAAAAAAGCTTAAATGAAATAATGGCAAAGGTGTGAAGCAATGGTAAGATCAGCAGAATCACAAAACGTCATGGACGTGTTATTACCATCGGCAAGAAGGTTATGTTTTGTGCTCGGTTTGTCTGCCTGTCAGCAGGAGAACAGAAAAACTTCTGGTTCAATTTGTCATGACACTTGGGTGAAAGGGTGAAGCATGGGCAAAAGGAGAACGCATTAAATTTAGGAGCAGATCCCAATCACGGAGCGGATTCACGCATTATGTTTCATTTTCGTTAACTTGCAAGATAAAGCATTTGTGCTGCATTTATGGGGTGTCGTTATAATCGGAATTGTTCATGTGAACGGCCCCTAACATCAGAACAACAATATATTTCACATCTGTTATTACTTACATAATGAAAATGTTCAATTAAGTGGAACCAAGTAGACTGAGAAGCAAAGCAATATCCAGTTGGTGAAGCAATCAAATTACTATGTCGCATAGAAGAAAGGACATATGCTGCAACATATGGAAACCAACAAGCTCCTACATTGCAGCAAATGTTCTGTAAAATACAACTTAGATTGTGTTGCAGGTTCCAGACATGAAAACGTTTAAATTATCAGTCAGGAAAACGCAGAATTTCTAACAGTAATTTCATACTCGATATAGCATGTCACAACTCCGCTGTTAATATGCATCAGCGTCTGTATTTTCTAATAGGCATGTAAATCAAACGTTTCATTACGATTCAAGATTATATTGATTCTTTGGACAATGATACGATATTTGCTGATATCACAAAGTGGGCCATGATACGATTTTGATTAAATTAAATTAAATTTAGCGGCCTGCAATTGATATAACACATTATCATACGCCTATTCAACACAATAGTACTGTGCAAAAGTTTTAGGCAGTTGTATAAAAATGCTGTAAACTAAGAATGCTTTCAAAAATATAAATTATAATTGTTTATTTTTTATCAATTTACAAAATGATAAGTGAGCGAACAAAAGAAAAATCTAAATCAAATCAATATCAATACAACAGACACAATTTAAATACTACCAAAGCAAACATTGTTAAAAAGTACAGAAACATGTAAATCACTGTGGCAGTGGGGTGTGGTCACGGCGCCGCCTGCTAGGGAGAGACGAGAGTGGCTCAGCTGGGGATCAGGCAGCTGGGCAGAATCAGGTAGTCAGCGACACGATATAAGCATGCTGGTAACCTGGTTCTGGCTCTCTTGCAGTAGGATGGGTCCAGGCTCACTTGGAGCCAACGCTGAGTTGGAGCAGACGCGAATAGAGTGACAGACTGCGGGGAGACACACAGCAAAGTGAACTGTTTTGTTTGCTGAGAAAGGCTTAAAGTATCACAAATTAACTGTTTTTGTTTCAAACCCTCTCTTTCTGTCATTTTTACCTGGGTGTAGACAGGAGACTTCCACAAGTGACGCCTAAACAGAGGCCGATGACAGAAGTGGGGACTTCGAAAAGACCGCTGGGACAGGTGCTCCAGCATCTTGCCGTTATGCAGCAACAGCTGAGCCAGGCTCCCTTGGACATCACGGGAGGGTTGTGCCCTGCTACGGGAGCTGCTGCAGCATCCGGCCACCCGGGTCCCTGGTCCGGCGCCAGTCATCCTTCAGAAGATGACTGCAGAGGATGATCCAGAGGCTTTCCTTGACATCTTCGAGGGCACGGTTTGGCCGTGTGGGTGAGCGGAGGCACCATACATCCTGCCGGCGTCCTCCGGACATGTTTACGACCAGCTCCGGGGGGCTGTGCTGGACTGGCTTGACAGCACCCAGGAAGGACACCGGTGCCGGCTCCGGGGCCTGCCCTTCAAGGACACTGGCTGCTCTTTCTCCCTCTTTCTCCGCGCAACAGGTACTCAACGCAGCAAGGTAAAGGCTCCAGCCGAGAACCAACTCTGCGGATGACGACGAGCAGGTGGAGCTGGTGCCGTTTGTCGCCGGGCTGCTGTCTTCCACAGCGAACTGGGTCCAGTGCCACAAAACCACCAGCCTCAAAGACCGCGGAGGACCATCTCTCCCTGTCCCAACATAGCCTGAAGGAGGAAGCCCGGCCCCCGGCTGTTCCAGTGGGCCGGCCCGTTCCAGCCCCGAGGAGGAGGTTCCAGCCTGCGGTGGCCCCTAATGTCCCCACGCTGCCCTCCTTTACTCCAACTCCCACCATCGGCACTGCGCCTACGCGAGCAGGTGGTGAGTGTGGATGACTCCCCACTGCACCCGAATGCTGAACTGACCCCCACTTTACGGTGATTAGGGACAGGTTATACCGCATCAGCCGTGACACACAAACAGGGGAGGAAAACACACAGTTGCTGGTGCCAAAAAAATGTCGGGAAACAATTTTCCAGGCGACTCATTACAACCCCATGTCCCCATGTCATCTAGGGTATGACAAGACACTGCACCAGAAGATGGGCCAATTTTATTGGCCGGGCATTCGCCATTGCGCCTTCTTCCACTAATTGAGGTACCATTCGAAAGAGTTGGCATGGACCTCATCGGGCCGTTAGATCGCAGTGCATGGGGATATCGTTATGTGTTGGTCCTCGTGGATTACGCAACACGATATCCTGAGGCAGTGCCGCTGCGTAACATATCGGCGAAGAGTGTGGCGCATGCACTCTTCCATATTATCTCCCTAGTAGGGATCACGAAAGAGATCTGACCAGGGCACATCCTTTATGTCACGGACGTTACACGAACTGTACAGACTATTGGACATCCGCTCCATTCAGACTAGTGTCTACCATACGCAGACAGACGGGCTGGTGGAGCAGTTTAACAAAACACTGAAGAAAACTGGGAGGAAGGTCTGAGCACGAGCAAGAATGAAATTGAGTACGTCCTGGACCTGAGAGCAAAACTCCATTCACTGGGACAGTTGTCACGGGTTGATTATGAGGTGGTGCGATCGGACAGGGGGGGAGCGACACAAATTTCCTCTGTCTCTCTGGCCTCAACGGTGATCGAGAAAGATGAGTTTGGACCGGAGGTGGGAAAAACGGACAAATTAGCCATGGTCCTTTGTGACAACCATCTTTCACCAAGGCAGAGAGCAGACGTTGCGTCATTGCAAAGGCGTTTTGCCAATGTGTTGTCCTCCCTGCCCATTCGCACATCTCTCATGCATCACCACATAGAGACGCCCCCGGGCATGATGGTGCGGTCACGGCCCTATCGACTGCCTGAAATCAAGAGGAAAATTGTTCAGGCGGAGCTTCAGGCCATGCTTGAGATGGGGGTAATAGAAGAGTGACTGGTGACTGGTGCTGCCCTGTCGTGCTGGTGCGCAAGTCCGATGGGTCAGTGCGGTCCAGTTTGGACTATCGCACGGTGACTGAGGTGTCCAAATTCGATTCTTACCAGATGCCCATGGTCGAAGAAATCCTGGATCGGCTAGGCACGGCTCGTTTTTACACAGCGCTGGATTTAATCAAATGCTCCTGGCAGATTCCCCTGTTTCCAGAGTCCAATAAGAAAACAGCTTTCTCCACTCCATACGGATTGTACCAATTTGTGACTCTTGGGGGTAGTGCTTGAGTCCCTGAGAAGAGCGGAGATTCACGGCTAACCCAAAGAAGTGTGCTGTTGGGCGGAGGGAGGTACGGTATCTGGATGAGGCAAGGAATTTGTGTGTGACACTGAACAACCAATTGCCCTTCAATGCCAGCATCGCTGCAACACCCTGCTCCTGCAGATACACTCTTTACAATATCAGGAGGATACGTCCCACACTGACCCAGAAGGCGACATAGGTTCAGGTCCAGGCTCTTGTCATCTCACGCCTTGACTACTGCAACTCCCTCCCAGCTACACTACCTTCATGTGCCATCCACTTATTAAGTGCTATAGACATGGTGAAGGGCAGAATGTTTTACCGCCCATTTGATCATCTTAAATAATTACCATTTATGAATACAGGTGAAACAGTTACATCTGTAGCGTCCTGGCATGGTTGGATATTATTCCAGTTGTGTGTCACGCCTCTTGTAAACGTGCTGAAAATACTTTTGCAAAGGATATACCGGTGTAGCCACACTTGTAGCTCCTCTGACATATTGCCATGGCCGTGACAGTATATGCCCAACCATTTATCATGTTCAGTCCAGAGAACAATTTTTTACAGAGCGATGGAAAGAAATGAAGGATGACAAGATGGGTTTAGCCCTTTTCCAAGGTTTATGACAATAAAGACTCTTTTTTTATTGTTACTTGACAAGACCTTGTGAAGACCATCATGAATCTTGCTAATTAACCTTAGAGCTGTTAAAAATACATAGATAGCCTATAAATACTCCCTGTACTATAGGCCAACTCAAAACATTCCTCAAAACATGACCAGTAACACAGGCAATAAATATGAAATAAAACCTTTAAAACTAACAATGGTAAATGGAATACATATAAAATTACACTTTACAAATTATGTTTAAAACACAACGCATATCTCATATCTACCTCACACTGTTTGTTGGACATGGAAAGGTTATGATCAGAAACCGGAAGAGGTCATGAAGGTGCAAGGAGAAAGCAACGCTGTACAATAGACACATAAGATATGTTCAGTGTTAAGGGTTTCAGGTCTGGGGTCTTGGAGTGGGCAGGGGGTGTGTTTGTTGCAGTTCTTGTTTTGTTGTTGGTGGTCTTTTTTTTCCTCTCTCTTCTTCCATTTGTCTTGTCTATTTATCGCTTTTCATCCCTTTCATCCTCTTCCTCTTACACAGAGCCACTTTGATCAACCATGCGATAACAAAGAGTTATGGCAAAAATAACTAACTATGTCAAATTGATTTGATTGAATGTTAGTTCCTTGTTTAGGAAACAAACTTTTGCAACAGAGAATTGGAAAGAATGAAAATAAGCTGGTTCAGTCACTTATTCCATTCCAAATTTAATGAAAGAGCCAGAGGCACCGTTATCCTAATTAACAAAAATGTCTCATTTAAACCACTCAAAACTCAAACAGATTGGGACTATAACTGTATTTTGTAGCACAACCCTGTATAGTACAATGCCAACATATTATCCTTGTTATATTGCTGTACTTTACGATATACTATGTTGTACTATATTAGTAACTTTCACCTTATACTTTATCTCATATCCCATATTATTTCATATTTGACCATGTCATTATGTTGAATTTGGCATCACACTTACCATTGTGTTTTGTTTCCAAATGCTCTTGTATAGTTCTATTTTCTGTTATATTCTTATTTTATTGTAATACAACTATTATTATTATTTTTTTACATTCTCTATTTATCTGTATTATTGCTGTCTTTATGCCTGTAAAACCCATCAATCACTTCATCCTCCTGACCCGCATCAAGTTCTCCCTCCTTATCACTAGCACTGCCCTCTCCTGGTTCAAATCATACCTCTCAGATCGCCACCATTTCATTATATCAATAAATCTAACTCTAACACAGCCCCAGTCTCTCAAGGTGTTCCCCAAGGTTTGGTGCTTGGTCCCCTCCTCTTCATCCTCTACATGCTTCTTGGTCTCTATTTCCCCTGTATTTCACTCTGACGTCACCCATCTCCACATCCCCATTAAATTCATGACTGCCGCCACTCACTCTACAGTCACAAACTGCCTCACAGATGTAAAAACCTGGATGCAAACTAATTTCCTTTACACTCAACAGTGACAAATCTGAAATCATCATTAGCCCCAACAAATCCTGCCAAAAATTCACCCTCTGTATTGATAGCTGCACTGTTCCTGCTTCCACACATCCAAAATATTGGTGTCATCTTTGATCGAACCTTCTTCTCCTAAAGCCATTATAAAAAATGCCTTTTTCATCTCAAAAATATTGCCCGTCTTTGCCCCTCCCTCTCCTTCTCTGCGGCTGAAACGCTCATCAAAGCTTTCTCTGCGGCTGAAACGCTCATCAGCGCTTTCATCACCTCCTGACTTGACTACTGCAATGCCATTCTGTACGACACATTACCTAAATCATCAACAAACTACAAAACATCCAAAACTCAGCTGCCCTTCTGCTGGCTCACTCCTATACCAGAGATCACATCACACCAGTCCTTTAAAACCTCCACTGGCCATTCAACAAATAATCCTGTTCAAAATGTTCCTCATCACCTACAAAGCCCTCTATAACTTTGCCCCCTCCTACCTTACTGACCTCCTGAACCAACTTACTCCCACCCACAACTACAGATATCCACCGACCCCAACCTCCTCACAACTCTCACCCAGTCCAAACACAGGACCTGGGGGGACAGGGCCTTCTCCACTGCTGCCCCTTCCCTCTGGAACTCTCTCCCCCAACACCTCAGATACTCTCCCTCAGTCCCCTTACTCAAAACTGAATTGCACTCAAAACCCAGCTAATTAAAGCTGCTTTTAATCTGTGTAAGAGCATAAGTAATTTATAATTTGCTATGTAAAATAGGTAAAATACATTTCCGTGCAACTCAAAAGCTGAAACAGCTCAAACTTACCTGCAATATAACATGATGGTTAAGTTAGACTCTAGGATTTCCTCAACATATATATTCAGTGTGTTCAGTGTTTACATGGTTACTGATAATATTAACACACTGTCTTCCTATATACACGTTACTTTCCTCTCAGTGTGTGTGTGTGTGTGTGTGTGTGTGTGTGTGTGTGTGTGTGTGTGTGTG
>CALSCE010010666.1:883558-897846 GCA_943593645.1 Bovichtus variegatus
GTGTGTGTGTGTGTGTGTGTGTGTGTGTGTGTGTGTGTGTGTGTGTGACAACAGTAGATGGAAACAACCTTATTCTGTCCCTGAAGGCCTATTAGTGATCTCATTAGGCACACACTCACAATGCATCTGCTTCTTCCCTTCAAAAGCAGAATGGGAGCAATATGTAGAAAATTGACCATTTGCATTTTCCCAGCCGTTGGTTAAAGGCTCCTCTGCATGCTTGACCAGAACCAATCAGAGACACTGCTTTGCATCCGTTTCTGTGCTCAGTTCGGGTCCAAATCTATGTTCCCTCCTCTACCCTTTTCACAGGGCTTCAGATTCAAAGGCCATATGGCTGAATACACCCATCAGATGCTTTCACATCCCTGAGTGTTAGTGAAAAGTGCACGTCCCAGTGAGGGGAATGAGCTCCGACAACATGAGGTCGCATGGTCCGATGTGTGAATTAGAGGCTTGTGCATTTCACAAGATTTAATAGCTCATTCTAATACAGACTGTCAGCCACTGTTTACATGATTTCCCAATAATACACACGCACACACACACACACACACAAAAAGTGTCTGATGTAATAGGAAGCAATTCCACTCAAAAATTGATCATCAGCCAACCAACACAGATTTATAATCTTCAACAGGGATGTTAAAAGAGTGAAAACAAAAAAGAGAAAAACTACAATGTTCCGACTAACTTTGACGCATGTTGGAGCTCCATGCAGTGAACAAATCCTTAAAATTAAAATTTTTTTTACTTTTTCTAGAAAATTTATATTATTTCAAGGTACCACATTTGACATAATATAATACATTCTTGACTTGAGAAACAATCTCAACTCATGGTCTACATACTCCCTTTTCACATGTCACCTATCACATACTCATCAGCAGATGGGACACGAATAAGAATTTGTGAAAGTGCTCATAATATTAGAAAATGTGTCGGGTTCCATGATTGTTGAATTGAGAATGTTTTGGCGATGGCAAAAGGGAACACCAGGATCAACGCAGAAGGAACGACCACACCAGGAAACATAGACAAAGACCCGACAAGGAATAATGGGACACACAGGAATATGTATATGAGGGCAGCTGGGTAATTAGATACAGGAGGATCAAATCAGGAGCAAAACTAATTACAAAAGGCGGGAAAACACAAAGACAGGAAGTAAAATGAGACATGACACAAGGTGAGTGTTCTTTACAAAGTAAAACAGGAAACAGAAAAACTAAAAGCCAGGATCTTGACAGATGGAGCTCATTGTAATGACTTTGTATACTGCTGGCTGGCTTAATCTATTATAATATGTTATGTATTGATACAAAATATAAATCAATTCTATATCTATAGTCCAGTGATTCTCAAAGTAGGGTCCGGAGAGCCCCTGAGGTCTATGGCACTGTCAGGGGATCCACAAAATAATTTTCTATAAAGCTCTGCTGTATTATTAAAAAGTGCAAATCTACAGATAGAGACCATTTGAGCTGATAAAAGAAGAATATTGTGTTTTACTCCCACCCATGTTAGCTTTGGGCCAATAGAAACTCCGATATGATTGTGACAGACAATAAGTTCATTATTTTAAAGTTGAAGTACTAACTGAAAGTCAGCTTTAAACTGCTAAGTTTAAATGTCTGGATTTATTAGGACTCTGTCAGTCTTTCTACTGTTCATTTTCTGAAAGCTTAGACAGGATCAATAACTCAAGAATCAGGGTTTTTGCTGTTTAAACTATGTGATTAATAATGTTTGCCTACTGAGGGGCAGCAAACATTATTGACGTTCCAGCAACAACTGTGTGTCTGGGTAACATACTGGGTAAACCATGGCCTAAACAAAGACACATGGCTCTTCAGTGTACTTTAGCTGGTTAATGTGTTTTTATGAAAGAAGCGCCATCTCTTGGTGAAACCCTGTGATTGAATGAATGAGGGTGTTTACCGTGGAATATAGACACACCCTGTCAGGAAACAGGAGGAGGGGTCGGACTCCCAGGAGCTGTGGTTCACTTTTACACTGTGATCCGTAACGTTAGGCTTCAGCTTCTATCTTCATCTGTTTTACCTGTTTGTGCTGCTGAGGCAGTTTAACATCCCGGATATATTCTGCAAAAACTATTTGTAAACCCTTATGTTTGCTTTTATCTGAAATCGATTTTTTTTTTTTCAAACACTAGATAATATTTCTTTAAAAAAAAATTTAAAAGAGAAACAGTGTGTGCCTTCTTGACTTTAGTTGTTTGTTTGTTTTCCTCCCGTCCATTTCTCTTCTCGTGCACTGGCTGTTTAGCTTTAACGAATCAATCAGAGTGAATTATTTTGTCTCGGAGACTGACAGCAGGGTCAAAAAGTGCTGACGGTGCGGGACGCATCGCAAAAACTATTCTGACAGACGCTCATAGATATTAACCAATGGCATATAAATGGCTCTGTGTGTCACAGCCTTAAAGGGAGCTCACCTAAATTATATAATAGCAGGATAGACGAGAGGAGCCAAAATCTAAATAGGGCGGGGCACACATCCAAACACCAAAGCATTAAAAGCATCAAAGCACATTACACCACTTGACCAATTAACTTATTTCTAATGTGTATTTAAAGGGGAATAACTTTTAACCTTTTGCAATGAGAATCAAGTACAGAAAACTCTAATCAATACAACATGGATCTTACAAGCAGCAAAAAGCAACATAGCTTGTAGTGACCAGCTGGATTGAACTGAACTGTTTTGGGTTGTGTGCAAAACAGAGTGGAGTTTTTACTGAGTGGACTGCTTTGCTTGTGTGAATATACTTATTGAAAGCTGAATTGAGTTGAGCTTTATTTAGATTTTGCAGTACTGGTACAAGGTGACACATTAAATTGTTGCTGGTTATTTTCTAAATAGTTGTGTATGGTTTGACTGAACTATTTTATTATTTATTTTGAATAATGTTATGTCAGACATGACTCTGACTGGCACACCGCTTAATTAAAAAAGGTCAAACACAATGTCAGACTTACAGCACCAGTAAACCCACAGAAGAAGAATTTCAGAATTAAGGTGAATTGACTGTAAACACTGTAAGAGCACTGAAAATATACCAAACATTGTCATAATAGATAACGGAAAGCATTGTAAACGAAAAATGTGGCATGGAAAAAGCAGTCACTTGAGGATGAGGTGAAAGGTAAAGAAGGACAGGTAATAAGAAAACTGAGAACTGAAAGAAAAAAATTATTGGAGAAGAAGGAATATAAAGTTACAAAGCAAGGAAGAAGGAACAGACTTCATGGGAAAAAACATGGAGTTGAGTTCAGAATCGACATTTATACCATATATAAGCTAATGGAAATCATTTCAGATGTTGGGTGTGTGTGGAGCTTGTATGCATGTGTGTGTGAAAAGAGGGATTGCGTTAACTAATCAGCCCTGTTGGTAAACACTTGGAGATTGACAGCCAAATCTGGGAGAATATAATCGACTGGGCTTAAAGGCTCAGGCTTTTCTTAGCATACAATTTGCAGAGTGCAGTGGTGTAAATCACAGTTAAACCTCTATAGTGTGTCAAGAAAAGTGTGTGTGACTCTGTGTGTGTGTTTTCTAATATAAATGAGAAGGTGACAGTCATCTTTAAAAGTAGAGAGCTATAAGGATGTGGGCACTAATATGTATAGTCAACCTGGTACAGTCTGCCTTGTCTGCCAGTTGTGATGGAACATCCATATCAGCATCTGAAATTGAGCTTTAATAGTTGCTAACATACTTGTTCAGTTGAAAAAAGAAACCAAAAACAAAACAAAGAACTGAACAAAGTGGAGATTAAAACATTCTGTCCATGCATTGAGTTACCACACATGAAACTGCATACACAAATACACAAATGGATACACACACGCACACACACACACACACACACACACACACACACAGACACAAAGAATGCAAGCACTGGTGCATTATTTCTATTCATTTCTTCTTTCCCCTTTTGTTTTCTGCAGATATAAAATTCCATTAGCAGCAGGTGTCTTCTCTATCCCTCCCTGTTTTGTTTTCTATCCATTCTTTCATTTCTCTCTCTCTCCTTCCTCTGATGTGACTGGCAGACGCTGGAACATAATTAGAACTGGAGACCTTCATGGGTTGAAAAGAAGTTTTCCCTCACTAGCCAAGCCTCAGCAGCTGAAATCAGTTTTTATTGTGAAGCCTAAAACATATGCGCATGTGAATGCCAGCACTTTAAGCATAGTCATTTGCACTTCTAATAAATCCCTATATGCAGTGAGCCATAATTGCTTTTCCAGACAGTTTCTTTGTGTGTTTACTTTGGGTCAGACTCAGAGACAAGGGTTGTAAAGATTCTCAAAAAAATAATTTTTTACATTGTTTTGAGTGAGACCTCGTTCATTACAATAGAGGTAGTGAGTCCAAAGTTAGCGAGACCCCAAGACCCACAGCCACATTTATAGGAAATACGCACAGTTGAAATATACTACAACTGTCCTTTGACACAATGCATGAATCAGCTGCAATTTCAAACGTGGCTTCTAGGGAGCGCTACAGTTTCCAGTAAATATTTGGTTATACTAACCTAATTTTTAAGTTGAAAGAACATTGTTTTTGAACCCTTCGCTTTATGCTACAATCAGATGACACCTTTCCTGGATTAGTAAATGGATTAGTAAATGCATAAACTCAACAGATAATAGCAAGATATTGAGCTTCATCTGTGACTTGCATCAGATGGCTGGAAGGCTGCTGGACTGACCCAAACATGTAGTGAGGATGAACTTGGAACATCTGGCTAATGCCCCCATTGCGAGGTCTTCAAGTTTCACCTCTGGAAGATTTTTTTTGTGTTTGCCGGGGGAGCTAGGGGATATGGAATTTGAGTGGGTAGGGTTGTCAGGGGTCATGGGAGTTTTCGCCCATCCAGTCTACTTGTGTCCATGTACTCGGCACAAAGTTAAACACATTTCCAGTGGGTGTTGGTCTCTGCCTAGGTTGTCCTTTGGACTGGCACAGCCAGTGGAAGGAGAATCTTTGCAGATCATGTGGTTCTGTTGGCTTCATCAGGCTGTGACCTCCATCACGCACTTGGGCGGATTGCAACCGGGAGTGTCAAATCGAAGGCCATGGCTCTGTGTCGTTCAAGTATTTCAGGGTCTTGTTCATTAGTGACGATAAATGGAGCGTGAGATGGACAGGCAGTTTGGTGCATGAGCAGTGATGTAGGCGGAAGAGATGGATGGATGCAAAACTTCAACTAGCCACATACCTCTCATTAGGTTTCATTGTGTCATAGATGAAATGTTTTACCCCTTTACGCACTTCAGGCCACCATCATTTTAAAACAATAAAATCAACCAGAATTTTGCTAAATGTCAGGGTTTAAGGCTGAGGGATGGGAGGCAAAGGGTAAGGAATGCATAGTTAAGAAATAGTTGAGAAATAGAAAGAAGAGTAGAACTGTGTGTAGAATATATGTACAAAATTGTACATATTTTATGAGGTGGTGAGAAATGTTAACATTACACTCAGCTCAGCAAATTCTTGTACTCAATGTAATTCAATGTACTTTATACTTGATCACAATCCTCACTCTAGCTGAGATAGAAAGTGTATTTCCTTAATGTTTTTTTGTCCTCATTTGTCAATAAAGTTTGTTATGAAATGTGATAATTGCTGTGATGTACCTTTATAATTAAAAATATGAAAAAGAAATACATGAAATATACATTTTAAATTCATGTTTTTTTGTGTTCTTTATCAGTAGTTCAAAAATATAAATGTTATTGCAATTTATTATGTATTTCTATAAGTTTGGGAGACACCAAATTTCTCTTTTGGGTCTCAAGCTCAAAAAGTTTAGGAACCCTGGCTTTAGGCTATTACATTGCAGCTCCACAGAATGGAAACAAGGGGTGTCCAAAATGGCAACAGTGATTGGCAGGGCTTAGGATCGACCAATTGCTTAGGAACACAGTGACATTGTTAAAAGAAAAGTCTTGAAAGTCAAGAAAACAGATCAACCATGTCAGACTGGTTGTAAACAAGACAACAGTTTATCCAGATCATCTAAACCACACTATCTGGAGGTCAAATTGAAAATCTGATCATCTAACAGGATTATTTTAGAGATCAATTCCAGAATTCATATAAATAACACCCTTCTATTCTTATGCATGGCTATGTAATGGATGTGTGAAGAGCTTATTAAGAGGGCTTCAAGGTTGGAATGATCCTAATGATTCACACATCATTAATCTGAGACCCCCTGACAGTAGAGTGGTTGCTCTTTATTCATTGTTTTCAGTTGTGCAGTTTACAGTTTATTAAGGATAGGACATGACTTTATTCAAGATGACATAAACTGAATTAGCATTCACAGAGGTTTAGCATTTGGTGGTAATACACTTCATCAACTTGATTACTGAGTGTGTTTCCTGCCTGTGACTACCCTGTAAACTGCATGGAGATTTGTATTGGCGGATTTAGGCTATATTTGGGTGGGCTTCATATTATATAACCCGATAGAGTAGTTTACATAATGTGTAATCTGTCCTGATGTCCTGAAGTTCAACCTCTTTTGCAACAACTTCACAACCTTGGTTATGTTCCGTTTTCTAGGCTGCAGACTTGTGTTGTAAGCGTAGTGTAGCTCATTTGGTGAACAGCTAAGTGTTCAGCCAGTAGGCGGCTACGTAGTGTGTGTGTGTGTGTGTGGTGTGTGTGCGTGCGTGCGTGCATAGTGTGGTTGAGCGAGGGAGAGACTGAGTGATTGGAGCAGAGTACAGCAGTGAAGTTTTCAGGTGGCAGTGAATATACAGTGGGGGTTGTGATTTGTTCAGAAATAAATGCTGCAACTTCTCAAGATCAAAAAAAGTTTCCTGTGTCTTGTTTGTGTCCAGCTGCTGGGTGGAGCGTAGGGGATTATTGTTGTTGTTGTCTACATCAACGCAGAAGTGGGTAACGTTACTTCGGAAATTCGAACGCTAGTTTGCTCACTAATTAGCAAGCTAACATTGACTAACTTCAGCTAACTTGAAGTCAGTAAAACGTGATGATAAGCAATCTTGTTTGAGAACTCCTTCCACTTATTGTCAATCAAATAACTGATCAACTTTGCGCAATGAGTTGATTTCAATACAATAGAACCAGAAATGTTCCTTTTCATCCTTTTATTATTACAAAACTTCATACATGAAACAATGGTGAATTTTATATGGACACCTCAGAAAGAAATATACATAGAGGATTATATACAACATTCAGGAGCCTACGATAAGTGTAAGATGTGTTCTGTGACAATGTAAGCAAAATCAATAATGGCTTGTGTCAACTGAAAGATTATTTGATGGTTTTTCCAACTTGAAATATAAAACAATTAAGATCCGATTTCCGTTAAAGTAAACTCAGACAACCACACGTTCTTTTTATAATGAAATCAATGTGGGGCTTAAAGGAGAATGCAGGGTCAATCCAAAGTCCAAGATATTTGAACAAATCAACTTTCTCAAGGGGTGACCAATCATCAGAAGTAATATGTCGTCATTGTGTGTGTACCAAACACAATGTTGCAGGAGTACTTTTTATTCAGTACAAGTATGTTGTTATGAAACCAGTTTTGGACCAAGTTAAAATTGAACTGTAAAGACTTCTGGATTTGTAAGATATCAGAGTTAAAAGGGGAAATAACAGTGTTGTCAGCATAAAGATGAGCATGACAATTAGAACATATTTGTGGTAAATTGTTAATAAATATAGAAAGAAAGAAGTCATTAGGTAGAACCTTGTGGAACACCCTTTTCAACAATTAAATAGTCAGACTCAAAACCCCTTAAAGATCCAACACTCATTTCTATTATGAAGAAAGGCATTAAACCAGAAGTTAGCTTTTTGAGGTAAACAAATAGAATATAGCTTATCAAGGAGGATGTATTGCTCAACCATATCAAAAGCCTTGGAAAGATCAATAAATATGTAACCTGCGAGTTGGCCTTTACTAAAGGATGAGACATATCGTTATTGGATTTTAAAACAACTATGGTGGTGGAAAAGTTAGGTCTAAAACAAGTTTTGGATGGAGATGAAATACTGAACAGATCAATGTACTGTAATAATTTAAACATTTAAGCAAAAGTACAAATAATAGAGATTGGTCTATATTTATTTACATCAGATGGGTCTCCACCTTTGAAAAGAGGAGTAACTCTGGCACATTTCAATATTGGGAGAATTGAACAAGTAGACAGAGACAAGTCAAATAAATCTGCCAGGGGACACATTAATACATGACCAGCAAGTTTAAAAATGTGGCTTCCTACTTTTAACTTACTTGCTAACAGAGCTGACCGTGTTACCGTCAGGGGGAACCATAGGGTGACTATTACGTTTCTCAACAACGGGAGACCAAGACCATTATCAACAAGAACTCACATGTACGCGTAGCTGGTCCGGCTACATAAACAAAGTACAGACAATTATATATATATAATAATTGTAAAACTATGAAAATAAAAAAATTTAAAAGACAAAGTAAAACAAAATAATAGATTATATTCATAAATAAAAGATTAGATAAAACAGCTGCAGCCCTCAGTGTGATCAAATTCATCACTTTGTTCCAAGCATCATTTCAAAATAAAAGTAAGATTTAAACAAAGTCCCAATACAAGCCTTGTTTTTCCACACATTTGTCATTCCACGTGTTAATACTTCAGATGACATTCAGCCCTTATATGTTACAGCCCCAAAGCAAGTTATTGTATGATACTGAAATGTTTTTGCAAATGATGCCCTCTAATGTTGTCTGCCTTTTGATGTCACTCCTCTAAAAAAGAAGATAATGAAACAGAGAAAGCTCCGTGGCTTAAACCCCAAACACGCAAACTAAAGTCGAGAAAACTCTCAAGGAAATGGCGTTCTACCAAACTGGAAGAATCTCGTTTATTCTGGCTAGATAATCTTAAAACATATAAGAAGGCTCTCCGTAAGGCCAGAGCAGCTTATTACTCTTCATTAATAGAAGAAAATAAGAACAAGGTTTCTTTTCAGCACTGTAGCCAGGCTGACAGAGAGCCACAGCTCTACTGAGCCTTCAATTCCTATATCGCTCAGTAGTGACGACTTCATGAGCTTCTTTAACCATAAAATTATAATTATTAGAGACCAAATTAATCAAATAAATCTCCTCTCCTCAATTGGTAATGATTCAGATTCTAATACAGGAACCTTAAAAACAACTGTAACACCTGAAATATATCTAGACTGCTTTTCTCCGATCGACCTCAACCAACTAAATTCAACAATTTCGTCGTCTAAACCATCAACCTGTCTCTTAGACCCGATTCCAACTAAGTTGCTTAAAGAAGTTTTACCCTTAATTAACACCTCGTTATTAAATATGATCATCTGTCTCTATTATCTGGCTATGTACCAGAATCATTTAAAGTAGCTGTAATAAAATCCCTTTTGAAAAAGCCCAGTCTTGATCCAGAGGTTTTAGCCAACTATAGGCCGATATCTAACCTTCCATTTCGCTCTAAGATCCTTGAGAAAGCAGTCGCAAAACAGTTGTGTGAGTTTTTATTTAACAATACTTTGTTTGAGGTTTTTCACTCTGGATTTAGAGTTCATCATAGCACAGAGACGGTTCTGGTAAAAGTTACGAATGACCTTCTATTGGCATCAGATAAACGACGTGTCTCTGTTCTTGTCTTAGACCTCAGAGCTGCTTTTGACACTGTTGACCATGATATTCTGCTACAGGGACTGGAACATTTCATTGGCATAGCAGGAACCGCACTGAACTGGTTTAAATCCTATTTATCTGAGAGATTTCAGTTTGTACATGTTAACGATGAATCCTCCATGCAAACCAAAGTCAGTCATGTAGGCCCACAAGGTTCTGTACTCGGACCTATTCTATTCACCTTATATATGCTTCCTTTAGGCAATATTATCAGGAACCACTCCATAAACTTTCATTGTTATGTGGATGATACCCAATTATATCTATCAATCAAGCCAGAGGAAAACAATCTATTATCTAAACTTCAAGCTGCCTTAAGGACATAAACAATTGGATGTCCTGCAACTTTTTGATGTTGAACACAGACAAAACTGAAGTTATTATACTTGGCCCCAAACGCCTCTGAAACGTATTGTCTAATGACATAGTAACTATGGATGGCATTAACTTGGCCTCCAGCACCACCCTAAGGAATCTCAACGTTATCTTTGATCAGGATATGTCTTTTAACTCCCACATAAAACAAATTTCAAGGCCTGCCTTTTTTCATTTGCGTAACATTGCAAAAATAAGGCATATCCTGTCTCAAAACGATGCAGAAAAAATAGTCCATGCATTTGTTACTTCCAGGCTGGATTACTGCAACTCCTTATTATCTGGTTGTCCCAAAAAATCCCTGAAGACTCTTCAGTTGAATCAAAATGCTGCAGCACGAGTATTGACAAGAACTAGGAAACAAGATCATATTACTCCTGTATTAGCTGCTTTGCACTGGCTCCTGCTAAAATACAGAATCGAATTCAAAATCCTTCTCCTGACCTACAAAGTGATTAATGGTCAGGCTCCAGTTTATCTTAAGGATATCATAGTACCTGTCCCAGTTTGTGTCCGGGAGGCAGACACTCTTTCTACATTTAAGAGCAGGCTAAAGACTTTCCATTTTGATAAAGCTTATAGATAGGGCTTGCTCAGGCTTGCCTTGGACCAGCCCCTAGTTATGCTGCTATAGGCTTAGACTGTCGGGAGACTTGCACCTCTCTCCTCTCTCCTCCTCCTTTCCCTCTATCTGGATGCATTCATGTCCCTTAAATGCATGTTACTAACTCATCATCCAGGGCATCATCCCCGGAGTTTCTGTGTCTCTCATCTGGCAGGCTGCCACTATTAAAGGTTATGTCTGGATCATGAATCGTGGCTGCCCCTGTTGCTCTGGTCCTGCCTGACGCTCCCGTTTGCTTATCCATCAACTAGAGCCAGAGGGGAGCCACGTCAGGATATCACTTTGTACCTTGCTGCTTTTCATAGCAACGCCAGCAAGAATTTCCCGTACAATAACAACAATAGCGGACTGCATTGGAGCTGTGCTCAAGTTGCAAGCACAACTTCTCCAACGACTTTCTACTCTTTGTCGTACTGACCATAAACTGTAATTGCTCACATTACTTCCACCCAAGCCTCTGACTTAAGCCTCTGACGTATATGGCTCTTGGCTCTTGGTGGTGGCCAGGCAAAAAGTAAGTGCCCAAGCTGCACCAATTGAAACTGTAGAGGCACTATTTACGGCGGTGCAACAACCAGCTCAAGCAGCACTCTGAACGTTTGTTATTTTCCTGTTGATTTTGTTGGGATCCTCACAGTATGGATATTGAGCTATTAGACTCAATTTTCCATGATCATTTGTGTCTAGACCCTCCCTCACTTCCTGCAACCTGATTCGCACCCTTTTCGCACATAGGTATGAAAATTTGGCGGATGAAACCACAAGACGTGTTCTCTCTCTTCCCTCGATGGACCTTTCCGGTGCCAGCGAGGGCTCTTCCAAAGTAAACAAGTTTAGTAGCAGCGGCTCTCCACGCCTTCACAACAGGTGCAAAAAGTAGTTAGCAAGGAGCTCACTGCTTTCTGCAGGATAACAAACTAAGCGACTGGTCTCATCCGTCCTGCACACAGCTTAACAAGCTGTAGCCAGCTAAGCTAACAGCTAAGAGCTAAGTAGCCTTTCCATTCATGAACTGAACCTCCACTAGGATAGAATATTATTTTGTATACATTAACTTTAGACGGCTAAGTAAGCGTAGAACTGCTTTTAATGTATGAACATGTGTTGACTTGGTTTTTATTCACTGAGCTGTATTGTGTAATCTGTTGTATTGAGCTAACAGCTAACTTTAGGTTGTTTCACCAGGTGATGTGTTAGTGTTGTACACACACACAGAGTCACATGCACACGAACATCTTCTGAACCCGGCACCTCTATCATAAACGTTACCATCTCACAATTACTCATGATTTTGCCTTTCTAACACAGCGACACACAAGGAGACTCAAAGCTCCCGCTTCATATGTCCTTCTTATAAGGGGGTCACAGGACCGCACACACATTATTCACACGACTTGTAAATGTGGTCATACTAATTGATATAATGAATAGTTATATTTCATATAATAATTAATAATCGTTTTGATAATTATTTTTCCTTCTGATAGCATTTTTTATGTATTTTTTAAATAATCCCAGTTATTATCAACCCGTTTTTATGAATTTATTAATGTTAATAGTTTTCTTTATTTTAATCATTAGTAATTTGTTGATAATCAGACTTGCTCATACCAGAAACCCAACATAATGGTGACACTGGCGTGAGGCATAGCAGTGTTCCAACAATTTGCCTTGCTCTGTTGCTTTGCATGTGTGATGTTTTGGTGCCCAGCGTAACACACAATGTGGGACAAGAGGAACAAACAGGAGGAAGGTCCATTCAAAAGAGACAGCGGTACTGAGAATAGAAATGTCAGCATCTGTTTCAAAATGGAAATAGAATGCTGCTGACTGGAATTTTCGTTCAGCAACAAACTTATTAACATCGGTTTAGAATAAATACATCACAGAAGACAGGTGTGACTGGTATCCTGTCCTTGTTTTCGTGACTGATTGACTTCTATGGACAATTAACTGGAGGTGCACAATGCAATGGCAGGTTATCAATCTAGAACTCAAAGCGGCACTTGTGCTTCGGTGACTCTGCAAACTGGCAGACATAATGCTAGGTGAGAAAAAACAATATAGGAACCTAATATCAAATCAATATGCTCATATCTCACCTACCTCAAATTGCTCATATCTCAAAATGAACAGCGCGTTGATTTGTTTTCTCCCTGAAAAGAGTTCATTTTAGGTTGCCAGAAGTTCTTGGAAAAGAACATTTAAAAAAAATCTTATCTCTCTATCCATGAAACACAAAGATGATGTATTTATTTATGTGTGGGAAGGGCAGTTTCTTATGAGGAGCAAGAACATGAGAACTCACCAACAGACATCTTTAAACATAGAAATCCTGAAACTGCAGGTTTAGTCCAGTGTGAAGGGCCCAGAGTCGCTTTTGTAAAAGCCTGGGGCCCTGTCTCTGTGTGTGGTGGTATTTAGTGAGCTTCCAGCCAGCCATGACTGCCACACCTGCTCAGGAGCAGCATTCTGCTCCACCACCCTGTAATGATTACAAATGTCTGATTATCAACATCGCCAAAATCATGAGCTCTCCATCAGCTCTGCAACGAGCAGCCGTGTGGAAAACTTTACCAGGGAAGAAGAAAAAAGTTTTGGATGACATCTTTAATATAGCTGGGAGGCATTTATCACTATTTTTCATTAGAATTGATCTTAATATATTAAATACATTAAAATGATTTTTTTGTATTTAAGCTGTAAAGGCAATTTGCACTTTGCAGAGGTCAAATCTTTAAAGATAATAGTCCTTCATACAACCATTACATTGGTTTGTTAAAAATCTTTTGGTTAGATAGAATATATATGATGCTTAATTAACTCCTCTATCTATAGACATCTGCACAACAATTAGGTTATGTTCCAGATAAGAGATCAACTGGTGTGAAAGCTGCCCCACTCACCGCTCGGTGTGCGGATCGTAAAATGATGTTACACAACTATGAAGAAGTGTCAGGCTATATAAAGTCATAATCCAGCTAAAAACTGTTTAAACTGACCAATGCAGGAAGAAGAGCAAACAATCTCCGACTGTGTGAATGTGTAAATGAACAGGTTTTTAATACCACGAGTATCTGACGATAACTACATGTGTGTATTCTGTTACATTAATGTGTTGCTTAGATATATATGACAATATTTTAGTCTTATTTTTCAGATACAGCCCCGGTGGTGTGAAATGGATTTGGGAGCAAATCAAAAATAAATAAAAGAACATAATTCAAAACTGTACATTTTACGTTATTATCTAATAAACAGCCACAGCATACAAAAAAGTACCCGGAGCAAAGTAACGCAAGGCAATGTATACAATCATATATATTCACTGATCTGTGTATTTATAATATATATCATATATATTCACTGATCTTTGTAGTTATAATATATATCATATCTATCATATATATTCACTTATCTGTGTAATTATAATATATATCATATATATTGACTTATCTTTGTATTTATAATATATATCATCTTCTCTTCTCTCTCTTCTCTTCTTCATCCGCTTATCCGGGGTCGGGTCGCGGAGGCAACAGCTCCAGCAGGGGG
>CALSCE010010666.1:917846-938702 GCA_943593645.1 Bovichtus variegatus
AGCACCCAAACCCCTCCACCACGGTAAGGTGATGGTTCTCGGAGGATATATATAATACTATAAATATATAACAATACTATAAATATATAACAATACTATAAATATATAACAATGATTAATAAGGCTCGAGGCTCCAAAAATATGCATTGTAAACACATGGATTGGTACAAAAGATGAAGGAGAGCAATTGCCCTTAACTTTAGCTATCAGAAATAATCAGCAATCTCAAGTTGGTATTTGTTCTTTTTAGTCTTATTAAATGACCTTCATTTTATTTAATGCATTGCACTCATGAGTTTTGTATATTACCTTATGCCTCATTTTCTTTCATAATCACATGTCCTTCTGTACAACATTATCATGTACTCTAGTTTGGAGATGATATACATGTTTGTACATCATGTTGTGGTTGGTTCTGAAATTCCTTTGATACAGTGAATAAGAAATCAACAGGAAAATAATTGAATGTATACATTTTGTTTTGACTTTCAGGTTGTAAATCTATAGGAGAGAACAGTACCTAAACTGTGAGACATTTCCATACTGACTGCGGTGCACAATGATTCATTACCTCCACCTTTTCTGTTTGTCAGCAGGACTACACTCCCAATTTTCATGAAACCTGGTGGAAGGATTTAACATGGGCCAAAGAAGAATGTTGCGAGTTCTTTGATTTCGAATGAGGAGACTTGACTATGAGTAGATTTGCAACTCAGTTTATTAAAACCTGGTGAATGACAGCTTGGCCAAGGACTCCAAGTGTATCAGGAAATCATAGGGAGCGGATTGCTGTTACTCTATAACCACCATCCACATCTTGAGAGCCCCGAGCTTCCGTTGCAGATACAGTTTATACAGTGGTAGGCGTGGCCTCTTATGGCGTATCTCATTACTATGCCAGGAAGTCTGTGGTTTAGACTTAGCTTCCTTAGTTGGTGCACAAGCTGTGTCCAAAGCCTCTTGGCATCACGATCATCCAATGTAATGGGTGCTATTACACGTGGCAGGCTGCGTTTGCCCAATTCTTCTACACTTGGTACCTGACCTTCACCTAACTCCTTTCTGCACAGGCTACCTAATCTATTCTCTCTGGGTGTTTTCTGTTATCGGCCTTCTTTGTTTAGGCGCCACTCTGTGACGCTTCCATCCACTCATTTTATAGTCATAACAGCTAAATCCTTCAACACTAGACTAAAGGTTACATACATCTTATCCATCAGAGCCTAATAGCTATCTGGTATAAATGACTGTCTTCCCTGTCTCAGTGTACATTTCATATGAGCCCATTTTAGCTTAATCACATTGGTTATAGTTATTCATCACGCAGTTACATTCAAGCGTCAAGGCCGCGAAGCATACATTTAATTTCTAACAGTCCCTCCTTTCACACCTTTTAAGGTGTGAACACCTGTATACATTTAATTTCTAACACAAGGCAGCAAAGCATACATTTAATTTCTAACAAGAACCCATTGAATATTGGTGCGGATCCAAATCATGGTGCGGATCCACAAAATATTGTTTACTTTCGTTAAAAGTGATATCTTACATTCAGAGTCTGCACACCGCTCTCCCCTCTGGAGGGGGCTGAGCCAAAATGGTGGCTAGCAGAGCTAGAACAGAGAAGCTCGGATTACAACACACACAGAAGGAGAGACTTCGTCCTTTGCTCAGGATGACATGACTCCTCTATCTCTTCACAGAGCAAATAGTTGTTTGCTGCTGTATTAATGTTCGGAATGTCGTATATATAGAACCTTTAACATTGCGAAAGACGGTATTTGACCTTGGCAGAGGTCTTTGCTCTCCGAGTGCCCTTTTAGTTATAGATTGTATGAGAATCACATTCAAATTTCAAGGCTAAAATAATCAAGAGTCTAGTTAAAGTGAAGAGGAAACAATGGTAATTGTAACTGAAGAGCAACTCTTTACATCCAGTGAAGCACTGATACATTTAGCACCACAGCATAACTAGTATAGATGTCTTTCTTTCTTTCTTTCTCACACAAATATAAACGACACGCTGAAAAAGTCTATATGCTGTTGTAATTACTTTCAAATAACCTTTGCAAATATGGAAATGACATTAAAAGTGTTTTTTTTCAAAAAGCATATGGTCTTTTCTTTGTCCTGTGTTCTCAAGCCAACACCTTGCGCCCTGCACCCTCAAACAAATGAATAAATGACAAAGTGAAGAGCGAAAAAAAAGGAGAGAGGTAGGAAAATTCCATCTGTCTGAATCCTAATGAGGCTTCACAAGCTGCAACTGTGTCTTTCACAACTCCAGAGGTGAAACTGTGAGATCCTCCCCAAATGGCTGGGGAGACGTCAAAGGGAACTGTTTTTATTTCCACCACTGTAGGGAGGGAGAGGTGGAGAGAAAAACAAGTACAATGTCTCTGTATCTGAGTCCACCTGTACATCAGCCATGGGCTGGACTGTTTTTGGAATCCAACCAAGGGTAAAATATCTCAACAGATGCCTCACTCACACAGCCTGCCTGTCATATTCACAGAGGGCAAAGGTCAAGTGGACAGCAGCATTCCAGCACAGCTGCCTCCTGTCACAGGGAATTAAATTTTCATCATGTGTATTTCTGCTCAATTATAATGGGTCACGCATGCTCGCAAACCCAATCCAGAAATTCTATTTTAGTACGCAGGACGCCCCGCAGGCTGCAATCTGAGACCTTATTGTTTGTGTGGGCTGTGTAATTGCTTCTACCTTTTATCCAAAGCTTGTTATTTCTGGTATAAATCATTAACATAATCTCTGACGTGGGATGAGAAGCTGCCGTTTAAAATGAATATCGATTCTGAAGATTACATTTATTTATCATGGACATACCTAGTTTTTTAGTCGGCGCACCAGCATTGGAAAAGTGAAAATCAAGGAAATTAATTAATTGGGCCCTAAACAGCTCGTCCCAGTCAGTTTGCTGCATGTCATTCACCTTTTCTCTCTCTCCTCTATCACTTTAAATAAGGGCATACATTGCCCAAAATCTATATATTTATATCTTTAAAAAAATTCAAAACACGTGACCAATTTCTTTATAAATGAAATGATTTTTAACTACTTTCGATATACACACAACTACTTAATGAATATACAAATAAATGAGTGGATGCAATGAGTAGCAGATTAAGCCAATGGTGGCCAAATGGGGTCGGATATTTCAATAATGAATGATATCTTTGGCAAGAGGGCAGAGATTTCTGGAAAGTAAAAGATTCTTATTTAACATTCCTTTAACACTCATATGGTAGAACATCAAGGAGATGGAGGCAGCTGATGCGGCGTCGGCCCTTGCATAGTTTGCCTCCTCTGGAATCTCGGGTCCCACAGAGCGGGACAGACGTTTTTTCTCTTTCCCTCAGCAGACAGCAGAGCGAAGGACTCTTCTGTTCACAGTTTTTCAAATGCCTTTTGAATGTATATATACAGTATATATGTATATATTAGGCTTCCTCCTCTCTCCTCCTCTCCCTCTCTGTCTGGATGCATTCATGTCCCTTAAATGCATATTACTAACTCATCATCCGGGGAATCATCCCCGGAGTCTCTGTCTCTCTCATCTATTAAAGGTTACGTCTGGATCATGAATCGTGGCGGTGCCTGTTGCCCTGGTCCTGCCCAGGTTAATATATATATTTGAAGACACTGGGAAGCATATTTTGACATCCTCCTGGATCCATCTTTTTCATATACGATCACATCATCATTTATGTCACATGGATTGTCTATGTTGTATTTTTACTATGTTGTTTATTCTGTACACACGTCATCTATTACAGTCTGTGCGTCCTGGGAGAGGGATGGACAGATATACATATATATATACATATATATATATGTATATGTATTATATTATTATATACCATTATATATATATATTATAATATATATATTTATATATATATACATATAATGGCATAACATTTAGGAAATTATTTTATATATTTTGAGTATATGGAAAGAAACTTGGAATATAGTAAATGAAAGTCTGAGAATATTGAATGAAATCATGACAATCCATAGTATGTCCTTGTCATCAAAGTGATACTCTTCTGAATTCCCTGGCTTTAAAAAATGGAATTGTCTGAATTATTCCAATACTTTTTGAACTAGAAAACCTATTTGCAACAGCTGGTCATACTCCAAACGATAAACAAACAGTTTGGAAGTTATATTCGTAGTGCTTATGAGTTATCATGCTCAACAAAACTTTACTGAAAGAAGATTATGCATCATTCTTGAAGGAATTTAGGAGTTTCTTCAGGAGATGTGGAATAAAGTAACAGTGATAGAAATGGAAACAGTGTATGGGAATGGAGGTTGGTACAGGCCTAGAATACATCATTTATATTTAGTACTTTGTACAATCAGGCAGTTGCAAACAAGATTATTAATACAAGGTCATTTATAGTGGTGAAGAAAACAAATCTGAGGTACTTGTACTTTACGTGAGTATTTTCTGCTACTTTATACTTCTACTCTACTACATCTCAGAAGTACATATTGTACTGTTTTACGCTGCTACATTTATCTGAAAGCTTTAGTTAGTTTTGATAGTTTGTATGTTGTCTTGGGTCTGGTCTGCAAGACTTGTTTTTTTGTTTCATCCTCTGCACCAACATGTTACAGCTTCCCAGGAGGGGGAGTGTGCAGCCGCTCTGGCAGCACCGGGAATAACAGCGGGCCGATGGAGCGCTCGGTCTAACCTGTGTAACGGCAGCAACAACGTTTGACGATCCGGCGGGGAGTCAGCTAAATTGGTGCTGACTGCTCAGTGACTCATGTCTGTCTCCCAGCCGTCGCATGCTCTACTCCCGGAGAAGCAGCCTGAGGAAGGTGAGGATGTGCAGGGATCATGGATGTAATGTTGATAAGCCCTGGTCTGCCCAAGTCAGGCAATTATACTTCTTCTTTCTCTTTACTGAGGGCAGCCTGGAGCTACAGTGTTTCACTATCGCCTCCTAGTCTGGACGGAGCGGGGCTAGTCAGTGAGACACAGACGTCTTTGACATGACGTCAACACTGTGACCTCTTCACACTCTGTTGATAATGTTAGTTCATTGTTCTCCTGTTTTAAGTTTAAATTCTGGCATATTTTACACCTTGAACCTTTAGAGATTACTTGCTTTTGGTAGCCTACATTTTCTTTTTAATGTCAAAGCATTGTTGTATTGTTGCCACAATGCATATACAGAACCTAATGACTCTGAAACAACCTATTGCATGCATCAAGTTGCTTGTGGAACCTGTGGAATGAAAAACGTGTAGAATAGAATATAGAATAGAACAAAGCCTATAGAAACACAATGTAAAGGACAAAAGGACTATTTTTATTTTTATTTATCACCCATAACAACACATTTGCCTATGTAATAACAACACGTTATTTAGTATATCAACTGGAGAAAGTGTAATACACACTTTATTATGTAACAATCATGAATCATACTGACTCAACATTCATTTTAAAAGATACAATTAGATTAGTAGCTTATTTTTCATTGGCCAAAGCAAAACATCTCACCGTTTTCCTTTGCCTTCCTGAAAAAATGATATGTGTATAGGTGGTTTGGTTGGTTATTACATAATGCATGTATTACAAAATGTCCATTACATGCAGGATTTAGCTGGATAGCCGTATCTCGACTGTAAACATTCCAACACTGTACAACCACAGGACACAACTTGGTTTAATGGACTATGTAGTTTTACCAACATTTCAAATGGTGATCTTGATTGTCTTTTAATCAGAATCAGAATCAGAAAACCTTTATTCGTTCCACAGCGGGGACATTTACAGTGCTACAACAGCAAAGGGACAGTGCAGATAAAAGAGTAATATAAAATAAGTACAAGTTAGAATAAAAAAACAACACAAAGAACGTACGTATAGAATTAAATATAAGAGATAATACTCAGCGTATAGAGTAGGAGCTGAACCTCAAGAACTTCTTGAGGTGTAGAAGTATAGAGGTTAAATGAGGTTCTTAGGCAAACCCCCTTTCCCAGGATATTGTTGATCGATTTGGACTCCCGAATCATGTCAGCAGTGATGCTGGTAGTGAGAATATTGATATTGCATGGTTTATGATTGAGAATTGACGGGCAAACAGAGGAACTTTTATGGTTGGAAGTTGTGTTCATAATCAAAGAATTGAAAGATTGTAAACAGTAAACAGGGTGGTGTCAGCATAGTTCAAAGACCTTTTTAGGAATCCAAGAATAAACGTGGATAAGTTTGAAACCCAGTGGAACCATCACAGTTTAAGAACAATGGAAAATATGTTTCCTCTACAACTGAGGACAGTTGGAATTCTCCAACTTCCTCAACTTCAAAGACCAGTCAATCTTGTGTTGACCAGTCAATGCCCTTATGATCACCACCAGGGGGACGTGGAGTTAAGGACAATTAATCTCTTGATCGACAATGAAAATTGATTAAAACATTTTTTTATAGCATGTAACCTGCTTCAAATTAATACTTAGTCTGCTAAGTAATTTTGTTGCTGTTCATCATTTAGACGTTATTGTGATGTCAGACAGATCAACAGTGCATGCACAGATACTCAGTCATTTGGAGGAAATCACAAAATCCAATCCTGTGGTTTTGTAAATATTCAATTTGAAAACACAAGTTGAATATTCTTTTGGTGTCTTTTAAAGAACAATGATTAAAGAGAAGATTACAGATCCTACAACAGAAGATGTATAAATGTTTAAAATACACTTTTCTTTCATGACATACACTATGTGCAGTGTTAATTATATTTTGTGTCATCATACATAATGTATTAATTTAACCCTATTAATGAAGATGAACCCTTTTTTAAGTTCTTAAGTAAATTAATTGTGTTTTCAGTTTCTATCTAATATCTAATAAAACAATAGAAAAATATGACATTTAAAGTATGGGATGCACATATCCCGCCACAATAGACACATTAAAAGGACACTAAGCCAGTAATTAAAAGTAGTAACAAAAGCATTCTTTGTTAGAAGGCCATGCCACCGCCTACAGTATAAAGATCAAATAATCTGCCGTAGCAATGGAGCTGGACAACATTAATCAAATTATTTACTATTATGCCCTCCTTGAAAAAATGTGCATATAGATCGTTTGAGCGACCTCTTTATTGCGTACTGTTGTTTAGCTACATCTAGCAATTGACCCCAAATCGGAGCAAGCCAGGTGATGAAGTTATAAAGACAAGTGCCACATAATTGTTGGGAAAGCTATGGTCTTTAACACCGGAGACCATTGTTTGTCTCACATCTCAAACCACATGACTCGTTGTTACTTTTAACATTAGCCATGTGTTTATTATCGTAAACATGACGATTGAAAAAGAAGAAGAAATTAAAATCACTTAAATGTTAAGAGGGCAGCTGTGGCTCAAGAGGTAGAGCGGGTCGTCCACCAATCGGTTCAATCTCCTCCAGTCCACATGTTGAAGTGTCCTAGGGCAAAATATTGAATACCAAAAGGTCTGGGGACCTTATCCGCATGTCTAACTTCTTTTTCTCCCCTCCTCTGCCTGTATCTCTGCTGTGATGAGCAATACAAAAATAAATGACAAATCTGAATACATTTTCAAATAAAACAGCCACAAAAAACACAATCAAATTTGTATTGCTATATAACTAAATCCTGCATGCCCCCATGTCCTGTCTGCATTTAGATTCTGCTCTCTTTAGTCAGAAGTTACCAATCCACATTGATAGTATGCATAATGATTCAGAGAAACACATCTTTGAATAAAACTTTTTCAAATGGATCTTTTTATGAAATCCTGCATGTTACAATGGCTTCCGCTCCAGATTAGCCAGAACTTAAAATATCAGAGGTGTCGCAGGAGATTTACATCTCCCAGAAAGCTAATCAGCTGCATACTTTATAGGTCATGTTTTTACATTGGCAACACAGTGTGGGCTGGCTAAGGGTATTACCACGGTCTCATCCTAAACACTTGTGATGTTCGCAGAGAGAGAGGGCGTCTGGATTCAGTGATGTAAACCGCATGAAACACGCTATAATGTAATCTGTGACTATGGGCTGTTCCCAGATCAGAAGATGTCACTGTCAGCCTCATCGCTTTAACCCTGAGTGTGATACAGCCTTGCATCCAGATCAGCCAAATGCTCAGGGCTATGGCCCCAGACTAAAGTATGTTTTGAAGGCTTGCTGCTCTTGGGCTGCTGCAAAGTAGCTGAGCTCTGACAGTTCAAAATAAATACTTTTGATTGAGAATCTGACTCTATGGCTACGTTCACGCTGCATGTGCAAGTGGCCCACACCCACATGCACCTCCGTACAGAAATATTGCTCCACAAAGAGCCATAATAAAAAAATGTGTCTTTTATTATAATCTGCTCACAAATTTTCTGGCTTCCACTGCATGAAAGCGTAAAGGCTGATTTCAGTGGCTTCCATGTTTACCTCTGTACGACAGTGTTATAGTTATTTTGTTCACGTGGGTCAGTTCAGGACTGTGACCAGACCAACACTGCAATCTGATATTGGTTGGATTTAAAAAACAACAACAGCCAACCAAAAAAAATATATCTGAACAATAAATCAGAAGTGAGCATTTACGCAAAATCAAAGCGGGGAGCAGCAAAGTGCAGGTCACCACAATAGTTACATTTTCGGGAGGCCTGTTCATGTGTTTCAAATTATTTGTAACATAGGTCGATATGCAACCGGAGTCCGTTTACTGATTGGCTGCGGGTATTCTCTCTGGTCGCAAACATTTGAATTATTCCCAACTTTTAGCTTTGCCCCTCTTCACCACAGAATCAAAATGGCCGCAGCTCGCTGAGGTCAAGCTGCCACCGCACCTTGCCTTGGTCAATGCATCGCATCTTGCCACACTCTGCCACTCCCCGCTGTGAAGTCTCTTGGAGCTATGATTTTTGCTTTGATTTAGGAACACATATTTCAAAATCTGTCTTTATTTTGTACAGTGATATATACAAAATTACAGGTATGAAATTAAATTCAATATAAAATTACATTTTGAAAGTTAGTTTCATTTTTTAACTCCAGAAACAGTAAATGTATTTGTATGGGAAAAACTGAAATTGTGTAAATCTAGTGTGTCCCACCAAAACATTCACTCAACAGATATGTTGAATACATTTTCCTTCCTAGTAAAACATTTTTAAATATATTTTTGTTCAAGTACATGTGTGTCCTATGCCTAAAAACATTTTTTATAGTTCTATGAGAGGTAAACATTAATGGTTATATATACAGCATTCAGATATAGCAGAAAACATCTATTTCCTTAGTAAAGATATAGTAGAGTAATGTCTACCTATGCTAGCTGCTCACGGCCACTGCCATGTTGAGCCTTGTAGAAGCAAGGTAGGTAACATTTGAGAATCCAAGTAAACTGGATTTTATTTTATTATATATTTTTTGTTATCCAACTGAAAAACACAGACCAATATTTCTAACTCTTTTCCAATGAAAGTAGCTAGCAGGACCAGCTCCAAAAGTTGCTAAATCTAGCGAGAATGTTGCATAGTTATCAAAACTGTCACTTTTCACTAAATCTATCATCATGAGCATTATTATTATACAATAGTCACTTAGCACAGACACAAAAAAAGCTGTGTTCAAATGAGCCTCCACGTTTTTAAGTGTTCTGTTCAGTTTAACTAGGTTCATTTTAATTAAACTCTCAATGATCTTATCTGAAAAGTGTAGTTCAAAAAATGTCAAGACTGTTTATTTTTAATGATGAGCAATTCAGCTTTAACTTAGCACAGAAAACATACTGTAAGTGCTTCAGGAACGACTGCTTCTCTCCTTGGAAGTTGCTAAATGATGTATCAGTAAAACAGAAGTGCTGTCCGTCAGTGTGTCCTTTTAACTCATCTGCTCAGTTTCCTATTATAGATGAACTCATTTACTATCTCAGTGACGAGGGGCCGTATTCACGAAGGATATTATCTCACCTCTAAAAGTTTCTAAAAGAGTTTCTTCTTAAGAGCTTTTTGACAAAGCTGCTGAGAGACACTTTTACGAAAGAACAGACCCTATTGCTATGGTTGACATCATGTTTCATGAATAAACCTATTTATTGTCTGCAGTGATTGGTTGACAGGAAGTGTCTGTATCAGTGAATGAGAAATAAAATATTCATCACTACATAGAAATGAGAACAAATTACATTAAATTCAGATATTTTAGAAACTGTCACATATTATATGTAATTGATTAAAATATTGATGCCCTCTGATAAAGGATCGGTCACAATACAGGTGAGTGTGTATCGCCTGCCGAGGCAAAATTGCTTACAAATTTCGTCATTTTGTATGCTAAACTGCACACTAAAATATGTTTGTGAAAACATTTAAGGCAAGAAATAGGCAATGCAGTAATATAATCTTGATTCATATTCGATCAGCACTACCTAGTGCCTACATTAACTGGTGTTTACATTTGTTACAAAGTTCTCTACTCTACTGTGGAACCAGCTCGCAGTTTGTTTTCAGGAGGCAGGCACCCTCTCCACATTTAAGAGCAGGCTAAAGACTTTCCTCTTTGATAAACCCTAGTTATGCTGCTATAGGCTTAGACTGTCGGGGGACGTGAAGGGGGTTAGAGGGTACTTCCCAAATGTGAAGTTGGTCATATTAAATCTGTAGTTGGAGTATGTTAAAGTACAGTACCTGTAAAAGTCGAAAAATTGCCAAGAATTGCACATGAAATTCAAAATGGCTGACTTCTTTTTGGGTTTACAGTAAACCTCCCAAGAGGCTTTTTTACATATACCTACCAAATTTCATATGTGAAATAAAAAAATGGGGGCTTTTACATTGAAAACGTTCTTGGTCGTGAAAAATTGTGTAAGCCACGGCCACTTCCAACAGCCCATGGAAGATATCTATTTTTCACCTCTCCCCACACAGTCCTTCAAAGACAATAAAAAGCGTACAAAAAAGAAATAAAAAGTGTAATAATCATAATAATAGTTTCAATAGGTGCTACACTCCTTCTTTGTTGGTTCTCGGGCCCTAAAAATGATAATAATTCCAAACAAATTTCAATAGGGTCTTTCGACCCTGTCGTTGTCAGTGCTTGGACCCTAATAATTAAAGCTGAACGGGTCCTCGCACATCCACACGCATCAGGGTACTGTCGTGGCGCCTGTTGACGCTGCAGTGCATTGCCGTAATTGTTGGAGACCGGGCAGAGAAGTGGACATTATGTATTGCATGAGTGTGATGTGCTGGAAATGGCATACCTACCCTCTATATCATGTGTAGACCACAAAATGTAATTTTCTGCATAAGGCATCATCCACTTCTTAAGGCTTTTCTGACCAAATGTCAGATGAACTTATTAAGCATAATAAATTTGGAGCAGATTGGAGAATGTATGCTTAAATTACAACAATTTCCTCTTTTACAGCGAATTTCTCAAAATGGCTGCGATGCCACAGCAACGGTGCAATCTCGAGGAACAGTACATTAAAGATAAATTTTGTGGCAAGTTTAATCGTTTTTGGAGCACGTTTAGGCCCTCAAAAATTATATTCATTGTGGAAAAATAAATAAATAAAAATAATTCCTACAATTTCAATAGGGTTGTTCGACCCTGACATTGTCAGTGCTCTGACCCTAATAAAACTTAAGAAGTGATGCACTTGAGTTTGATCTGTTGTCTGTCTTCACTACGGTATGAAACTGCAGTGATGTTGAAATGTAACTGCACCGTTCAATCAATTACTGATATCCAGTAAGTGGGTGTGTAAAAAGACTTCTGTGAAGGCTGCTGTCGTGCCTCCTCGCTCATCGCTCCTCAGAGATCTCTCCGAGCAGAAATAAGATCTTTGGGCCGGTCTTTAAGATGGCGCACCAGAACGACTTCCGGTTCAAGCGAGGCGCGAGGAAATATCAAATAAGAGACTTGGGATGCACCCTTAGTGAGGAGAAAGCAGGCATCTTATATTGATCAATATTCCTTGTGTTTATTACTATTTCAATGTTTTTTCAGATTCAGTTATTTGTAACATGGCTATACTAAAATAAATAGTGAATGGTATATTTTAGTTATAGTGAAGAGTAGGCAAAGACATTCAGTTCATCATTATCCATGGGCATGGGATATTGGTTATAATGGTAATAATGCCTTTGAAATTTAGATTATATACTAGGCGAGCATATTGTTTCCTTTATTAAAGCTCCATTTACTGTGTAATGATAATATAAATAGGTTTATTTACAATGGATTCATATTACCTTTCAAAGTAGTCCAAACATATACTTGAGCCTTATTGTTGAGGAGCTATTCCTGATTCCTGATTCCTTTTGGGTATAATATTTTAGTCGTTATTTTCTAGAGTCGTTATTTTCTAGAGCCAGTGCACGGGCTTAAAAAGATGTTGACTTGAAGCACTACTTCTTCTTCTGATTACTTTTAGGGATCAAAATGTTTGTAGTAGAAAATCATTCAAAAATCTTTGTCAATCTAATTTGTCAATTAGCTGTTTCAATATGCATTGATTCGAGAACCAATAACATAGAATCACACTGTAAAGTAATGCTTTGGCTACAAATGAAAATCTGAGTATGCCTTATGTTCCATTGTGTCACAGGATGGCAATGAAGCCAGGATAATAAATTAACTAAACCACAAAGGTACTAAGCCAATATTGTCAAAGTCTCTTCAACTCATATGCCCATCTCACACTCTGATATTCACAGAGTGATCACATTCAGCTGCCTTTCAGTGCAGTTTAAATAATTATAATAGCGCTACAGTATGAAACCTGTGTCTCCATGGTGCAAGCTTGCTTTTGTTACCAGCAGCAATAGACTTCAGGACAATAGAACGATACATCACTGAAGCTCACCTATTCTCTGATGTGTTAGGCCATGCAGCCAACTGGTAATTCTATTCATAATGAATCAAGCATGAAGCAATTTATCCTACACAAAAATATATTTCCTGCGGACAGATAATGTGCCATATTTCCCAATGTGACAGCCAAAGCCACTTCCAATGAAAAAGCACTCTTTTGAACTGCTGTAATTTACATGCATAATACAACTTAATGTTTAATTCTACTAGGATCATTAGGGATGGTAAATTATTCAACCAATCTGCCAGAAGTACTTCACAGAAGATGATTCAGACAGCAAGAAAAAGGATTCGTCGCTGTCCCCAATTACCCACATTTAAGCCAAGGTGATGCCATCATATGCACTCACAGGAAGCCATAGATTACAAACAGGAGTAATAAAAACACTCCCTAAATTTCCACTTACAGGAGGGCCCTAAATGATTGAATTCACTATAAATGTGAAGCCTTGATCTGTATTGAACATAACATAATAAAGAAAAAAAAATGAAAACAACAATAAAATAGATACAACAGAAACCTAATTTATGATCTACTTATTTTATATATTTAATGCCACCACCCGGTGAGCATGCTAAATCAAACACATGATTTGCGTGAACAACAGGTGCATGCTGGGTTTATTAGAAATACTAAACGTGAATCTGCTCATTATTGATATCTAAATTTGCTTCACAACTTCTACCTTCAGAGAGGTGTGCACAACCTTTATGCTGTTTGTGACAATCCCTGTCATAGCTGAGACTGCAGAGCGCTCATTCATTCCAAAGCCATTTGAATTTGAGGAGCGGAGTGAGACAGAGAGGCTGAGTGGACTCGTTATATGATTGTGGCAGTGGGGTGCGGTTACAATGCTTGCTGTTGGTGGAGAGATGGGAGTGATTCAGCCTGAAATAATATTTTAATGCTGAAATAAAATTTTAAACAACAAAACACATGCCAAAGCCATTGGAAATGGAAGTGGATGGCACACACTTGATGCTAAGTGCGGCTGATTGCTTGTTGCCCCACTGCAATTTGATTAGCTATTTGCCAAGTATTGTTGTTATTATTGTATTGGTATGTCCTTGAATGCAACAGGCTACTTCAGTCTCAGGGCAATGACGTCATGAGTGTGAGACAACAACAGATAGATACAATTGTACAATGGCTGGCAAATGTGAATAGAAATAAAGACCATGTTTATACTAAGTATGACTGTGGAGTGATTATCATGACATGGTGTCAGAATTGAGAGCCTAAATGGCAAACAGAGATGCCAAAGTATGGGCCACCGGAGAACTTTTCGCAGCCAGCAAAGTGGCCAATGTGTAGGTGCAGATTTGGGCAGTCTCAAGCAGCTTCGAAACTTGATAAAGAGAGCAGTGAGGAACAAGTATCCCTTCTTTAAGAAGCCCCTTCTGGGCAGAGGAGCAGAGCCAATGCATGAACCTTCTATGAGGGAGAAGTAGATAATTCTGAGTTAGAGTACCAGACCGTCCGAGAAAGATTTGAACAACACTTTGTCCCAAAAGAAACATAACTCATAATTGTGCATTAATTGTTTCCAAAACTGGGTTCAAAAGCCCAAGGAGACAGTTCAAGCTTTTGTAAAGAACTTGTATGAGCTAGCCCAGCATTTTGAGTTTTGTAATAACCAAACTGTTCAGTGAATGAAGTGACATGCAAGACACAACAAACAAATGGTAAAAGGAGAAGCAACTGGCAGAACAACAAAATATGTGGTGAGTCGTAACACAACAAGTTCTCTCAAGTTCTCACGGTGCAACAGAGGGCATGGAAAAAGTAAACTCTTCCCAGCATTCATCTTTTGTTGCATGCAGGGCAGAGTTCACTTATTTCATTTTTTTAAATGAAATAAAATTAGGCACTTTGGGGATGTATGAAAAACTAAAATGTTGAAAGGAGTAATGGCAGTGGCATCGGGAGACACAGACAATGATGACTTGTTTTCCTCTGAGCTGTGATAGAGCCAGAAACGATTGAGATAGAGCAACCTGATTCAGTTGAATAGTGGAGAGTGACACTACCAGTGAATTGTAGTCGAGATACAGTAGATATATCGCATATGGTGACGCAGACAAACTCAATAAGGATAGTAGTCAGAGTGTGTGTTGACCTAAACGCCTGAATAAAGTGGTCAAGCGTGAGAGACACATGCTTTCTACTCTGGAGGACATTGCTACAAAGCTAACAGGTGCCACAGTTTTATATTGGAAGCATCATGTGGCTTCTGGCAGATTCCTCTTGATCCCAGTAGCCAGAAGCTGACCACATACATCACGAAGAGTCGCTGTCGTGATTGACGACATTCTGGTGTTCGGGTCAAGCAAGCAGTAACACAACCAAGTTAAACTTGTTTGTTGAAGACCAAAGTGTCACTTCTGCAAGTCTGATATGCGTTACTTCAGACACACAATCAGTGCAAGCGGAATAAAACCAAACGCAAGCAAAGTGATGGCCATCAAAGAGATGCCCAGTCCGACTAATGTCGGGGAGCTGCGCCAATACTTGGCGTCATCAACTGGAGTGGGAGGGATAATGGGGAGAAGAGAAGAACTTCAGTGTTTGAAGTGTGTTCTTTAATTGGAACAGCAACCACTGAAGGTAGAATAATCCCTATGTTGCTGCGGTGAGGGCAGTCTACCCCGAAGTCCTAGTTTCCTAGCCTCTACCTGTCTCAGAAAAGGGTGGATGAAGTGGTATGTACTTGAATACAACAGGTTACGGCAGTCGCAAGTCGTCGACATGAGTGTGAGACAACAATAGATAGGTTAAACCCATTTAACATTCACTATCCATTGTACAGTCGTATCTAAGTATGAATGTGAAGTGATTAACATGAGTTATTTGCTTCTAGTTGGCAGAAGGTAGTATTTCTTTTAAAGAAGTACTAACTGCCGTCACCATGACCAATGTGGATTATCTTCTACAGCACAAATTTGAAAGTCTGCCTTTTGAAGACAAAAACTTTAGATGAAACACCTCATGACAGCCGCATGACATTGTTATTAATCAAACCGCTGGTAACAATAACTAGGTTTAATGTGGAATAGTTCTCCAGGAAAAAAATGGCTAACTGCTAGCTTGTCAGAGAAGACGGGGGGTTTCAGTCTTCACCCACAATTGAACTAGAATTTGAAAGTGAATTGATTCAAGTTGCTGATTGTGTTTTCAGTTTTATCTATACCGTTATCTTCTGCTTCCTCCCACCGTAAGAGGGGCAAGACACGGAATTTTAAGCTCAGTGGGTGTTTCTCAAAGTCAATGATGCTTCCTTGGTAGGACGGGTACTTCCAATTGGGGTCCTACACAGCCGAGGTTAGACTCCTTCCTAGCATTCAGAGAATACACATTGGAACACTCTAGTGAATGTGCCGGTGTGTGGGGTTGTGTTACTTTATTTAGAACAATTCAGTACATTCCAATTTCTATTAGCAATATAGATTTTTCATTCCTGAAAACTATATAAATGTAAGTAATAAAATCAACAGGAATTTGGACAATTATTATAATGTATTAAAAGGGCAACAGAGAAAATGTTTGCTTTAACTTATCATTACAAAGTAAATGTTGATTGCACAATGTAATGGCTTTAGACACCATCTGCGTTTAGCTTGGTTCCCTGTCAGCATTGCTTGACGAGGCAATTCTGTCGGCCTCCGGCTCACGGTTTCCCCTTTAACAATAAAAGCCCTAAAACGTTCTTTCTACTAAGCTAGATCAGAACGTAAAAAAACCTGCTAAACAATGCTTTTTAATCCTACTGGGTGCTTTACTCTGCCTTTATCATTACACTGAGATCGAAGTTTCTAGTTCTTTGGGATTCTTACGGTTGTTTCTTGCTTTGAACAGTAGCGTTCGATGGGCTGCTAGTGGCAGACAGACTCTTTGTGATATTGATAGCTTGCTGAACTAGTCTGACACTGAGCAACTAAAGTCAGCACATGTTTAAATTAGGCCTTGTAGATTTAAGATGGGTTTTATTCATTCAATATTATTTCTCAAATTTGTTCACAAACATATTTTGGCAGGCTGCTGAGGTAAAATAACTGAAAGTTTACTTGCATATTTTTCTTGTTTCTTAATCAGGAGACAGGAAATGCATCATGCACATTAGATTTTGGGTGTTTTAAGAAGCATGGAGAAAAATCCTCTGAACGAGAATTTGAAGGATCCTCGACATTGGAGCAGTCCTTTGGCGGGATTCAATGACGTAGCATCCTTGAAATTCAGCCATTTAAGGATCCTTCCTTGACTTTGAGAAACAACTAGTGATTGAGGCCACACCTCCTGCACTTGGTTGCTCCTTAACTCCTCTGTTGCATTTTTTAAAATGTTAGGAGGGAGGGTTCTTGCAAAATTGGAGGGCTAAGTTTTTCTTTTAATACATGTAGGGGAGTAAATCGAAGTTAATTCTAGCGATGTCTGAATAAGACCTACACTTTGAATCTTTTCAGACAAACTGACAACAACTAAAGAACACATTCCTCTCTTATCATCCAACTGTTCATTTACCATTCCTGCCTTTTCTCTTGTCAAGATATCATCTAATTACGCACAGACCAGTATGATTAACTCTATCACGGCTTCTGAATTCGAGAATGTTTTTAATTAAATGTGCTCACATAATAATACAGACACACTGCCAGAAAACTGGTGGAAATGTAATGTACACAGGAGATATAACCCCTCTCTATCTCAGTCAGAGAATGTTCTCTGTTAGCAATTAACTGATCACATGAGAAAAGATTCTTTGAAAATCCAATCTGATTTGGTATGTAAAATTCAAATTACCATCTTTTCACTCCAAATGCAGCTCACCGCTGGGTTCAGCACGCATCACAGCGCTGAAAGTTCAACCACGTTGAACTTTGGGCACAGTTGCTTAACGAAGCTAAAAGCTGTAATAATGCGTTTCAGAGCGCAGTGTCTTGCAATAACAAGTAGTAGTAATGAGATTATATTCGTAGTGGTAGCAGTAGCATTAGTAGTAGAGATTATACAGTAGCAATAATAGTAGTGTAGTGTAGCATTAGTGGTGCATTAGTAAAAGTGGTAGCCATAGTTAGTGCCACTGCAGCAATATTAATCATAATACTAGTAATTAGTATCACCTGACTGCCTTACCCATCTACTCACCTGCATCTTATTCCCTCATCTGCCTCTCAGTTTATATACCAGCCCAGAACCTTTGTTCTTATGTTAGTTCATCAAATTGATTTAATCAATGCATCAATATTTCCACCTCACCCAAATGTAAAAAGGGTTTTTAGTTTTTTTTTAGGGTTTCTGGATTGTGCAAATTGAAACTGCACATACAAACAGGTGAATCTACTTTCAGATGAGGTTTGGCTTCTTTGGAACAGACATTTTTCTGTATTTGTATATTTAGTTTGAACTTGGTAATCAAATACATACTAGTTTCTAACAGTAGTCTCTAATTTGCAGCTTTGACCCCTGCCATGTTCCAACATGTCTTTCTCATGCTCCTCCCATCCTCCTGTCTCTTATCATGTCTGCATTGTCTGGGTGGTGCTAGTCTAGTGGTCTAGTGGTCAGGCTTTCAAATAGATCAGGTGGTGAGTTCAACACCAGGCTGCCACCTTTGAGCCCCTGGGCAAGGCTCTGAGCCCTGAGTTGCTCCAGGGGACTATCCCTGTAGTTAGTCACTGTAAGTCACTCTGGATAAGAGTGTCTGCTAAATGAGATGTGGGTGTGAACTAAGTGTAAACAAAAGCCAACTTGATCACTCTGTCTGCTCTGCATTTTGCTCAGACACTGACAGAAACACAGGCACATTTATAAAACATGTACAGGGCTCATGCTGGTTGTTTCCTGTGGGTCATTTAGCACAGGGGGGGTTGTGCTGTTCAACAATCAGCTGTATGAGGGAGGCATAAAGAAGACGTAAGGATACCATGTGTCAGCTTTCTTTTTTTGTTTGCTGCACATTTTCACATACCTATACGTGCTTACATTACTGATTACTGATTCAAGTTTCTTTCAGTGCTTTGAGTTATGCTGTAAGAAATCTATTACTATTTTTACTATTTAAAAATAAAATGAATGTTACTAATGTATTACTATTAACCTTGTTTGGTTTCCCATATTTGTTGCATCTTTTGAGCAGGGCTGTGAAAGTCCTAAGCACATATTGATCTGTACATATTGATAAGTACACATATAAAAGATGACAAGATTTTATAGGAATTCTGAAATCACTGTCTATGATACGTGCTGGTATGACATTGGCCTTTTTTTCTTCATTTGATCCGTCTTTAATCTGTTGGGAGCCTCAAACTGATAGAAAACCTTTACAATGCACCCTGTGACCTTCTGTGCTCCCTTTGTGAAAAGTGAATTTTGCCTCTAGCGCACCTTCTCCTACTGGGGACAGTGAGTCCCAAAGGTACCAAATCAGCGCAGTCGAAGAAATTACCTCAGTGCGCCCTGGAAAAATAGCAGACTGCTGGTGCGATGCTGCTTTCCTCACTGTGTGTTGACGCAGAAAAAAGTCAAATACATTCTTATATAATTAAAATGGGCCAACATTGTGCAATAGAAATATATACAAAATGTAGTACAAGTATGTAATTGTGTATAAAATGATGTAAGAATTAACAGACATAGTAGCACTGAACTGAGATGTGCATGAATGAGCTAATGAAGTGGTGATGAACATGGAGGCAGACTAATATGGTGGCTAGGTAATTTAAGAAAGGTCCATGTTAAGGAGTCTGACCGCTTGAGGAAAGAAACTTCTCCTTAGCCTCTCTGTGCTGATCCTCAGGCTGTGGTCGGAGAACCACAACATCGGTGGACCCAACAATTTTCTTTCTTTTGTCCTGTAGTGTCCTGTTGACCACACCACCCTGCAAGGTCATCTGGTCCTGTTGGGGTTGTTCCCCAACAAGGTTGAAATGTTCTTTGTCAGGATGCTCTCAGCAGTGAACGTGTAAAATATCCTAAAATGGTGTGTGTGTGTAGAGGGGGGTGTACCTTTTGTTTTCAAATAAGCACTATGACCCTGTGATTGTATAGACACACACCTACACCCCCTCAATTTAACAGACTCCTCAGTTCGGTCCTCACGGTAAACTGAGAGAAATTCAGCCATTTGGTTTGCTTTAAACTTAAACACAGAAACATAGAAGGTTACATCCCTTATGTCTTGCTGGAATTGTCATCCAGGTTGTTGTCCAAGGACTGGACGTTGGCTAGGAGAATACTGAGCACAGTTGGACGATGTGCCCAAACTCTCAACTTGTTTCAGACGACCCAGACCATCTACCTCGATGTTTCTCCCTCTTATGCCTGTTGTTATTCATAATGATGTAAAGACCCACGTGGGGGGATCTTATGGCCAGGCAAGATCCAAAAATGCTGTAGATTGAGAGTGAATAGCAATCTGAGGTTTATGAGTGTCGGCCTGTTGGTGCAGAAAATGTAAGTAGGGACATGGAATGTTCATTACCAAGTCTCTCTTTCCATGCATCATTACACGGTAACATGAAGTTAAAAAGTAAAAATGAGTTAATTGCAAGAAAAATGTGGAAGAAATGTGATGAGAGTGTTAATTACTACAGCTAGATTTGAATTAGCAAGCGCTGCCTCGGGAGACCAGAGTCAAGGTCACCACTCATCCTTTAATTACAAACACAGAGATCAGCCTGCTACTGCCACACACCCTCACACTGCACTCGCTGAGAGAGAGAAAACGTTATTAATAATGTACACACACACACACACACACACACACACAGACATACAGACACACATGCGCACACACCTGCGAGCTCTTCACATCGTAGGGAATAATCAATGAGGACGCAGGTTTGATTCCAGACTCTAATTGCCTTCTTGTTGCAATCTTCCTCAGCCCAGTAGATACAACTCATGCCATAGTTAGTCTCTGTGTGTGTGTGTGTGTGTGTGTGTGTGTGTGTGTGTGTGTGTGTGT
>CALSCE010010666.1:963581-976760 GCA_943593645.1 Bovichtus variegatus
TGAAATAGGACGGACCGCAGCTGCGTACTTTTGTAATGCTCATCACATCATCATCGAATAAATATCGTTTACCTGAAGAGAAGTTTTCCGAAATTCTACACGTCTTTATTTCAAATTATAAGAACACGACACTAGCTTGACAAAATTATGTTGGAGGAATGCAATGAATGAATATATTCCACTCATGGCTGACCCCATGCTGGCATACAATGCCAGCGGACAGTGCCAGCTACACGCTCTTCACACCGGAGGAGATGGTGAGAAGACCCGACCACATCAAAGAAAAGTGCTTATATTTAAGCTACACTATCCTTGTTTTTAATTGTTTGTAAAGGCTTTAATCACTAGAGCGGGCTTAGAAAGTTGCTGTGAGACACACAAAAAGTGAGGAACTCATTTTAAAAAGAGCAAAAGAAATAGCTTAACGTAGAGTAAAAGTATAGGTTGTAACATTATATGATAAAACATGGTGAATAAGTTATGTTTCTGAATATGGGCCCTGTGGAAAAGATCAAGCCTCATTCAACAATGATTCAACAGGGTTTAGCTTGAATGATTTGATTTTCAATTCTATTCTATGTCATTTTGTAGATGAAACACATCTGGTTCTCTTTGGGAACATCAGCCCCTATAAGACTCTGTCAAAGGAGAAGCCAGCACTAAGAGTACAAGCTGGATTGGTCTTTGCCAAGGAGTCTTTGCCGGGGAAGCCCAGCTGGTGGCCCACAGCCTGCCGCAGTCCTCTCGCAACACTTATGACCAGCTGAGGAGGGCCATCCTGGACCGGCTGGGGAGCACGGCGGTGTCAGGGGCCTTCCCTTCGAGGACGGCGGCCGCCCCTTCCCCTACGTGCAGCAGCTCCTCGATGTGGCAAGGCGCTGGCTCCAGCCGTGGACCAACTCCGCAGAGGACGTCGTCGGGCAGATGTCACTGGAGCAGTTTGTTGCTGGTTTACCCTTCTCTACGGCAAATTGGGTCCAGTGTCACCGGCCCATCAGCCTGGAGGCCACCGTCGTTCTCGCGGAGGACCACCTTTCTCTTCGCCGGCAGAGCAAGAAGCCCAGTCACCGAGCATCCCAGTGGGCCGGCCGACCCCAGCCCCGAGGAGGAGGTTCCCTGCGGTGGCAGCGGCTACTAACCCCCTGCACATCCACGGCGCCGGCGCCAACCCCACTAATACCCCTTTTCTTGTCTGTCCACAGGGTCCAGTCGGCGGGTCTGGTCGTCCGGCACCACAGAGGGGTCCTCAAACGCCGGAGCAGGATTGCTGCCTGTGCCGGCAGCCGGCCACTTCCGTCGCGAGTGCCCACTCATGGAGGTCTGGGTTGCGGGACCGCCAGACTCCTCTCCCGGTCCGGAAGGGACATACCACCTACCAGTATGTATACAGGGGGTATACACCTCTGCTGGACACCGGTTGTACCCAAACCATGATCCACCAGCACTTGGTTCGGCCCGGGGCTTTGGCGGAAGCGTCGTACGTGAGGGTGAGGTGTGTTCATGGTGATATCCACGAGTATCGAGTGAAAAAAACATAGAGTTAAGGCTGGAGTACTCGCCTCACACACCCCCTGATTCTGGGAACGAATTGGCCGCGGTTCCATAGGCTAGTGGGGAAAGCTATGGGGGTGCATTCACGTGCGGTAGGGAGTTGGGTGAGGTGTCCAATTTTATTGGCCGGACATCTGCGCGGACGTGAAGTGGTGGTGTGCGTCCTGCCGCGAATGTCGGCTGGTTAACCCGCCGGCCACCCCAAAAGCGCATTTGCGCCCGTTACCATTAATTGAGGTACCGTTCGAAAGAATTGGCATGGACCTCATCAGGCCATTAGACCGATGTGCACGGGGATATCACTTTGTGTTAGGTCTCGTGCATTACGCAACACGGTATCCTGAAGCACTGCCGCTGCGTAACATATCGGATAAGAGTGTGGCGCAGGCACTGTGTCATGTTATCTCCCGAGTTGGGATCCCGAAAGAGATCTTAACTGACCAGGGACGTCCTTTATGTCACGCATGTTACGCGAACTGTACGCACTACTGGGCGTCCGCTCCATCTGGACGAGTGTCTATCATCCACAGACAGGCTGGTGGAGCGGTTAAACAAACATGGTGCGTAAATTCGTTCACGTGGACAGCCGTGATTGGGATAAATGGTTAGACCTTCTGTTGTATGCAGTGTGGGAGGTTCCCCAGGTCTCCATGGGATTTTCTCCCTTTGAATTATTGTTTGGCAGAAAGCCACGGGTTGTTTTGAACCTTCTTAAAGAGAACTGGGAGGAAGGTCCAAGCACCAGCAAAAATTTATTTCAATACGTGCTGGACCTGAGAGGAAAACTCCATTCACTGGGACAGTTATCACGCGAGAATTTGCTCCAGGCTCAGGAGCGTCAGCAGCGCCTCTATAACAGAGGGTCGTGACTGTTTTACAGGTTAGCCCCAAATTACTCGCCAAGTGGCAAGGGCCCTTCGTGGTCACACGGCAAGTGGGGGACGTCAATTACGAGGTGGCGCGATCAGACAGGGGGGGAGCGGCACAAATTTACCACCTCAATCTCCTAAAAGAGTGGAGGGAGGTGGCCTCTGCCTCTCTGGCTACTACGGTGATGGAGAAAGATGAGTTGGGAGTTGATGAGATGAGGAAAAACTGACAAATCAGCCCCGGTCTCTTGTGACTGCCATCTTTCACCGAGTCAGAGGGCAGACATTTCCACGTTGCAAAGGCTGTTTGCCAATGTGTTCTCCCCCCTGCGCACAACTCTCGCACATCACCACATAGAGACGACCCTGGGCGTGACGGTGCGGTAACGGCCCTATCGGCTGTCTGAACACAAAAGGAAAATTGTGCAGGTGGAGCGGTGTCTGGAGTCCGACTTGGGCGGTGGGCAGGTGCAGCCACAGCTAGACAAAAAGACAGGTCATGAGGTTTATGGGGCTGGCAAGCTATTACATTCTGGTTTTCGGAGCTGACCAGTCCCCTGACCGATCTGACCCGAAAGGGTGCCTCAGATCCGGTCCAGTGGACGGAGCTGTGTCAGCTGGCATTTGAGAGGGTTAAGCAAGCTCTCTGTGGGGAGCCACTTCTGTTTTCTCCTAACTTCACTCTTCCTTTTGTCTTGCAGACCGACGCCTCGAACAGTGGGCTGGGGGCCATTTTGTCCCAGGAGGTGGAGGGGGTTGACCGCCCCGTACTGTACATTAGCCGGAAGCTGGCTCAGCGGGAGGTGAACTACAGTACGGTGGAAAAAGAATGCCTCGCCATACGGTGGGGGGTTGGCGCCCTGCGTTATTATCTCCTGGGATGCTCTTTCACCCTCTGGTCAGACCATGCCCCGCTCCAGTGGCTCCACCACATACAGGATGTCAATGCCCAGATCACTCGTTGGTGTCTGGCATTATAGCCGTTTAACAAGGTGATCCACAGGCCGAGTAACCGGATGGTCGTGACTTTCTCTCATGCTCGGCAGAGGGCAAATTATCACATTTCAAACCCTCTTGTTGGTCCCATCGATAGAGAAGTAAAGGTGTCGTTCCTGTTGAGTTAATTTCTCTCTCAGTCACACATTTAACCGATTAACATACACATTGTATCTAAATGTTAGATACAATTTCGGTACGTAACCATTCCACTGGAATTAAGTCATTAAAATTGAATGTAAAATGAACTTCATGTTTTTATTTTGTAATTGGCAGACAATGTGCAACCTAAACTAAAATTAAATTGCAATTTTTTAATTTGAATGATGTTCAGATTTGAGCTATACTCTATACTATACTATACTATATTTTCATAATGACAGGAATCACAAAGGCCTCTTTGGAAACGGAATAATTTCATTTTAATATTTAACACCATAGACTTCTATAGACGATTCATAGATGACCATGTCTGTTTGCTGTTTGTGGGTAAATGGACATGGACTGCAAAAACAGTCTAGTCTCACTCTTTCAATGCACATTTGGCAGCTAAAGTCAGGTTTAAACCTAAAGAGAATCCCTAGATTGAGTGTGTGCCTTATATTTCAAATACCAAATCAGTGTTTCATTAAGTTTGTTTATCATTTAAATTTTCTAAGATCAGAACTTTGGAAGGTATAATGAGAAACTGGAACCAGCACATACTTGGCATTCTTTCTCTATGAATAACGCACTCAACTTTTCGGTTGGTCAAGTTAATTAATGGTTAATTTTTCTTAATTATTTTAGCAATAGATTAGAATTCCTAAAGTTATGCTTGTAAAATGTTGTTAATATGTATGTGAAATGCTGCATGAAAATTGGTGCTCCGATGTGTTTCAAACGAAGGCTTTCAAAGCTGTGACCTTCAGAGATATATCAACAGAGATCTGTCTATTCTTCACACTTGTCATCTCTTCTTCCTTTTCATGGACTCTACTCGACCCTCCCCCACTGTCCTTACCCCTCCTCAACCATACTTACAGCTATCCTCCCCCAGCCTCCTGTAACCTTTCCACCTATCACACACAGATACAGTCAGGGCATGGTGCTGGTGCTGACAGACAGGCAGTAGCATGACAGATAGCTCGTGGGCATCTTTTCAGAGATCTGTCAAGGCAGTAACCACTTTGCTTAATTATGATATTGATTGTTTCTGAATGGAAATTGTGTGTGTGTGTGTGTGTGTGTGTGTGTGTGCGTGCGTGCGTGCGTGCGTCCGTGTGTGTTTATGTGGGTGTGATGTGCCATCACGACTGAAGCAAGGCTTCACAGCATGACTTTAACCAACCAACAACCTGACATTGAATGGGTGTTGCTATATAATTGCCTGTGTCAATTTTAAAAACTAAACTCTGTTCAGTGGTAGCACTTTAAAGGTTCAATCTGTAGTTCGGAGCCACCTGCTCCAAAGAAGTAGGGGGCAGTATTTCACCTCTATGACTGATATGATATAATCTAAATTCATCAATCATCAAAACCCCCTGTGGCAGTGGGGTGTGGTGGTTGGGAGGAGATGGGAGTGGCTCAGCTGGAGGACAGGCAGCTGGACGGAATCAGGTAATCAATCGCACAATAAAAGCACGGCGATGACCTGGTTCTGGCTTGCAGTAGGCTGGGTTCATGTCGGAGAGAGACGGGACCAGACAGGACGAGACGGAGACGAGGCGGAGATGAGGCGAGACGGAGACGAGGCGGAGACCGAGCCGCCTTCAATAAACTGTTTTGCGCTCCCAAAGAACGCTCCCTCTCTTCATTCTTCCGCTGTCGTTTCCCTGTGTGAGCGCACCCGCTCACATTTGGCGCCTGAACGGGGACCATGTCGGGGGGGGAATCCCCACCCAGTCCACTGGAGCAAGCACTCCAGCTCCTCGCCGCGATGCAGGAGGGCACGGCCGCCCTACAGCGGCAGCTGAGCCGGGCTCTCGCGGAGACTGCGGCCGCTCAGTGTGTGGAACGTGCTCTCCTGCGGGAGCTGCTGCAGCAACCGGCCACTCGGGAGAGTGAGTGTTGTACAAACCCGGCCCGACCGCCGCACATCGCCATGCTGAGGATGACCTCCGAGGATGACCTCCGAGGATGACCCGGAGGCATACCTGGAGATCTTCGAGGGCACAGCGGCGGCGTGCAGGTGGCCGAGGGAGGAGTGGGGGATGCGGCTGCTACCCCTGCTGTCTGGGGGAGCACAGTTGGCAGCCCACACTCTGCCGGCGTCCTCTCGCCAGACGTATGACCACCTGAGGAGGGCCATCCTGGACCGGCTGGGAGGCACGCCAGAGGGACATCGCCGCCGGTTCAGGGGGCTCCCCTTCGAGGACGCCAGCCGGCCCTTCTCCTACGCGCAGCGGTTCTCAGAGGCATTCCCTCGTCTCTGCCGCCTGGACCCAAGCATAACATTACACAGAGTGTACAGCCCCAGTGCCACAGGAAACACACGTATCTCAGCTCCACGTGAAGATTATAAGATAGCAGAGATATTTATACTCAGAGGTTCAGCAGTCTGCTCTAATGAATTGACTGACTACACAGGATTAAAAATACATAGTAAATATATCAACAGTAGAAGAGAGAGACATAACTGTAGAATACAATACACAATATAAAGAATACACTATAATACTCTGTGTATCTGCAGCCAGGGAGCAACTCCGCAGAGGATGTCGCAGGGCAGGTGGTACTGGAACAGTTTGTCGCCGGGTTACCCTCCTCGGCCAATTGGGTCCAGTGCCACTGGCCCATCAGCCTAGAGGCCGCCGTCGTCCTCGCGGAGGAGCATCTCTCCATTCCCCGGCGGAGCATGAGGGAGGAAGCCGGGTTACCGAGCGTCCCAGCGGACCGGCCGACCCCAGCCCAGAGAAGAAGGCTCCCGGCGGGGGCAGCGGCTGCTAGTCCCCCGCACGTCCACGGCTTGCCCGGCAGCCGCCAACCCCCCTAATATCCCTTCTGTCTCTCCACAGGGCCCAGTCGGCGGGTCTGGTCCTCTGGCACCCAGAGGGGGTCCTCAAACGCCGGGGCAGGATTGCTGGCGGTGCGGGCGACATGGCCACTTCCCGCGTGAATGCCCACTCATGGAGGTCGGACAGTTGGTCCGGGTTGCGGGATTGCCAGACTCCTCCCCTGATCCGGAAGGGACATACCGCGTACCAGTATGTATACAGGGGGGTATACACCAGGCTCTGCTGGACACTGGTTGTACCCAAACCATGATCCACCAGCGCTTGGTTCTGCCCGGGGCATTGGTGGAGGCGTCGTGGGTGAGGGTGAGGTGTGTTCATGGTGATATTCACGAATACCCGGTGGTGACTCTTACCATTTCGTTCAGGGGAAAAAAACATAGGGTTAAGGCTGGAGTTAGTACTCGCCTTACGCACCCCCTAATTCTGGGAACGAATTGGCCGGGGTTCCATAGGCTAGTGGGGAAAGCTATGGGGGTGTGTTCCCGTGCAGTAGGGACATGTGAGTTGTTTGAGGTTTTGAGTGGGGACTCGGAGGAGGTGGGGCCCTTCGAGGGGGAGGGCGGGGAGGCTCGGGGCGAAGCTTTCCCGTCCAAGCCTGTGTGTTCAGTGGAGGACTTCCCCCTCGAACAGTCCCGGGATGAAACCCTCCGTCATGCTTTCGACCAGGTCGTAAGTATCGATGGTTCCCCACTGCACCCGAACGCACCGCTCACTCACCCGCACTTCACGGTGATTAGGGACAGGTTGTACCGGGTGAGCCGCAATATGCAAACAGGGGAGGAAAACACCCAGTTGTTGGTGCCGAGCAGCCGTCGGGAAATGATCGCTGCGTACTATCTCAGCCAAGAGTGTGGCGCAGGCACTGTTTCACGTGATCTCCCGAGTTGGGATCCCGAAAGAGATCTTAACTGACCAGGGCACGTCCTTTATGTCACGCACGTTACGCGAACTGTATGCGCTACTGGGCATCCGCTCCATCCGGACTAGTGTCTATCATCCAGACAGATGGGCTGGTGGAGCGGTTTAACAAAACGCTTAAGAACATGGTGCGTAAGTTCGTTCACGAGGACAGCCATAATTGGGATAAATGGTTAGACCCTCTGTTGTTCGCAGTGCGGGAGGTTCCCCAGGCCTCCACAGGATTTTCTCCCTTTGAATTATTGTTTGGCAGGAAGCCACGGGGGGTGTTGGACCTGCTAAAAGAAAACTGGCAGAAGGGTCCAAGCACCAGCAAAAGCGAAATTCAATACGTGCTGGACCTGAGAGCAAAACTCCATTCACTGGGTCAGTTATCACGGAAGAATTTGCTCCAGGCTCAGGAGCGTCAGCAGTGCCTGTATAACAGAGGGTCGCGACTGCGTGAACTTACACCGGGAGATAAAGTGCTTATATTGCTCCCGTCCACTAGCTCCAAATTACTCGCAAAGTGGCAAGGGCCCTTTGTGGTCACATGGCAAGTGGGGGACGTCAATTACGAGGTGGCGCGATCGGATAGGGGGGGAGCGGCACAGATTTACCACCTCAATCTCCTAAAAGAATGGAGGGAGGTGGCCTCTGCATCTCTGGCTACTACGGTGATGGAGAAAGATGAGTTGGGACCGGAGGTAGAAAAGACAGACAAATCAGCCCCGGTCTCTTGTGACAGCCATCTTTCACCGAGTCAGAGGGCAGACGTTGCTGCGAAGGCTGTTTGCTGATGTGTTCTCCCCCCTGCCCTCCACCACTCTCGCACACCACCACATAGAGACGCCCCCAGGCGTGACGGTGCGCTCACGGCCCTATCGGCTGCCTGAACACAAGAGGAAAATTGTTCAGGCAGAGCTTCAGGCTATGCTGGAGATGGGTGTAATAGAAGAGTCCAACAATGACTGGTGCTGTCCCGTCGTACTGGTGCGCAAGGCCGATGGGTCAGTACAGTTCTGTGTGGACTATCGCAGGGTGAATGAGGTGTCCAAATTCGATGCTTACCCGATGCCCCGGGTCGACGAACTCCTGGATTGGCTAGGCACGGCTTGTTTTTACACGACACTGGATTTGACCAAAGGCTACTGGCAGATTCCCCTGTCTCCAGAGTCTAAGGAAAAAACTGCTTTCTCCACACCGTACGGCTTGTACCAATTTGTGACGCTTCCGTTCGGGTTATTTGGAGCCCCTGCCACCTTCCAGCGGCTCATGGACCGGGTGCTGCGACCACACTCGGCATATGCTGCTGCCTACCTGGATGACGTCATCATCCACAGTGAGACGTGGGAGCAGCATATGCAGCAGGTGGGGGCAGTACTCAAGTCCCTGAGGAGAGCAGGGCTCACGGCTAACCCGAGGAAGTGTGCGGTTGGACGGAGGGAGGTACGGTATCTCCGCCTGTCCGGCTCCCAAGACAAAAAGGGAGGTCACGAGGTTTATGGGGCTGGCAGGCTATTACTGGCGGTTCATTCCGGGGTTTTCGGAGCTCACCAGCCCCCTGACCGACCTGACCCGAAAGGGTGCCTCAGATCCGGTCCAGTGGACGGAGCAGTGTCAGCTGTCATTTGAGAGGGTAAAGCAAGCTCTCTGTGGGGAGCCGCTCCTGTTTTCCCCTAACTTTGCTCTCCCGTTTGTTTTACAGACCAACGCCTCGAACAGCGGGCTGGGGACCGTTTTGTCCCAGGAGGTGGAGGGGGTCGACCGCCCCGTACTGTACATTAGCCGGAAGCTGGCTCAGCGGGAGGTGAACTACAGTACGGTGGAAAAAGAGTGCCTCGCCATACGGTGGGCGGTCGGCGCCCTGCGTTATTATCTCCTGGGACGCTCTTTCACCCTCTGGTCGATCCATGCCCCGCTCCTGTGGCTCCACCGCATGAAGGATGCCAATGCCCGGATCACTCGTTGGTATCAGGCGTTACAGCCGTTTAACTTCAAGGTGATCCACAGGCCGGGTAACCAGATGATTGTGGCTGACTTTCTCTCGCGTTCGGCGGAGGGGGGGGGGGAGTCAGCCTGTGGCCGGTGGGCTCCCGGCCTGAGTCGTGCGGTGGGGGTATGTGGCAGTGGGGTGTGGTGGCTGGGGAGGAGATGGGAGTGGCTCAGCTGGAGGCCAGGCAGCTGGACAGAATCAGGTAATCAGTCGCACAATAAAAGCACGCCGATAACCTGGTTCTGGCTTGCAGTAGGCTGGGTTCATGTCGGAGAGAGACGGGACAAGACAGGACGAGACGGAGACGAGGCGGAGACGAGGCGAGACCTAGACGAGGTGGAGACCGAGCCGCCTTCAATAAACTGTTTTGCGCTCCCAAAGAACGCTCCCTCTCTTCATTCTTTCGCTGTCGTTTCCCTGTGTGAGCGCACCCGCTCACACCCCCGTAATTAAAAAACAACGAGAGTATGTTAACCTGTTTATATTTTAGTTGTAGTAGTTTGTCATATTTATTGTATTCCAAGTTTCAGAGTATTATAGTGTATTCTTTATATTGTGTATTGTATTCTACAGTTATGTCTCTCTCTTCTACTGTTGATATATTTACTGTGTATTTTTAATCCTGTGTAGTCAGTCAATTCATTAGAGCAGACTGCTGAACCTCTGAGTATAAATATCTCTGCTATCTTATAATCTTCACGTGGAGCTGAGATATGTGTGTTTCCTGTGGCACTGGGGCTGTACACTCTGTGTAATGTTATGCTTGGGTCCAGGCGGCAGAGATGAGGGAACGACTTGTGTTTTAGTTTCGTCCATCGCACCGACATAGGGCTGCAGCTTTGGCGGCTCAGATTCAATGTTAGTTCATTGTTATAATGTATAAAGTTTAAATTCTGGCTTATTTTACACATTGAACCTTTAAAGTATCCCAATTTTCAAATGCGGGAAGGACACAGTATCCTCGATCCTGATAAAAACCAACATTCTGTTCACAATACATGGACTGCGCTGGATCATGATACAACATGTAGTGTCAAAAGTCACTGAAATATTAAACATAATCTAAAATAAAGAAGACAACTTCCCTGTTATCACTCATTCCAAATGTCGATATCACACATTTTAGGGTATTTTAGCTGCTCTAGCTTAACTCAGTTAATGTTGTTATATTCTTGTTCACAGGTACCTGTCACTAACTACCTGTCATATATCTACACCTACTCTAGTACTTCCCCAGCACTCATAACTCTCTCCTTATCCTTTCTTCTTCTTTGCGGGCCAACCAGAGCTAGCTCCTGTTAGCTGGTTAGCGGGTCCCGAGCAGCCGGCAGACTGGGTGACTGTCCGAAAGAAGTGGAAGCAGAAACCCACGGTTCACCACCAACCGCTTACTGTTTCTAACAGGTTCTCCCCACTCTGGTTATCAGTAGCTCTATATTGAGATACATGAGGTTTGAGACACTTTCAATGTCATCATTCCGTCGCTGGCTGTCACGGTGGTGTCCAGATAATGATGTGGGCTTCGTAGACAATTGGCGGACTTTCTGGGGAACTCCTGGTCTGATTAGGAGTGACGGCATTGATCCTACTTTGGAAGGAGCGGATCTCATATCTAGTAATATTAGTTCATTTATTAGTGGACCTAATCCATGACAATCTGGAGTTGAGGCCAGGAGTCTTACACACTTCTCTGTGCTTCCATCCAGGCAGTCACCCACTCAAATCCCCATAGTGACTGTGTCTGCCCCACGACCACTGAAATCAATTAAATCAATAGCAAACAGAAGAGGAGTTGTACATAAAAACCTAATAAAAATTAACACCAGCACTGCAAAAGTTCAACTAAATAGAAAAATTAAATGTGGACTCTGAAACATCAGGTCTTTGTCATCTAAAGCTGGATTAGTAAATGATTTAATATCAGATAATCGGATCAATTTATCTTATCTCACTGAAACCTGGCTGAGACATGAAGAATATGTCAGTCGAAATGAATCCACTCCGCCTCGTCATATTAATACTCGTGTTCCTCGAGGCCGAGGAGCTGCAGCCATATTCGACTCAAGCCTATTAATCAATCCTAAACCTAAACTAAACTATAACTATTTTGAAAGCCTTGTTCTTATGCTTTCAAACCCAACATGGAAAACAATACAGCCAATCTTATTTGTTATAGTGTACTGCCCTCCTGCTCCGTATTCCAAATTAAGCAGACTCTACTGATCCTTCTATTCCTATATCGCTCAGTAGTGACGACTTCATGAGCTTCTTTTACCATACAATTCTAATTATTAGAGACAAAATTAATCACCTCCTGCCCTCAACCAGTACCGACTTATCTTCAACCACCGAAACCTTAAAAACAGCTGTAACACCAACTAACTTCAGTTCATGCCATCAACCTGTCTCTTAGACCCGATTCCATCTAAGCTGTTTAAAGAAGTTTTACCCTTAATTAACACCTCGTTATTAAATATGATCAATCTGTCTCTATTATCTGGCTATGTACCTGAGTTATTTAAAGTAGCTGTAATAAAACCTCTTCTTAAAAAGCCCAGTCTTGATCCAGAGGTTTTAGCCAACTATAGGCCGATATCAAACCTTCCATTTCTCGCTAAGATCCTTGAGAAAGCAGTTGCTTCTACCACTTAATACAATAAAACACATTTATAATCATCACCACACCTTTATTTGCTGAAGGTACATGGGGCTGAGGGAACATAGGGCTGACCCGGATTGGAGTGCCACCTGTTACAGCCAACAGGCTCCTTGTCTGTTCTCTGTGTTGCCTGTCTGTTTGTGTGGGTGTGTCGTTCCTGTCCTGCCTCTCATTGAGTACACCAGGCTGCAATCACCTCATCACTGACAGTATATCCACCATGGGCTGTCCTCCACTCTTCACCAGATCGTTCACCGTTGACAGTGGTACACGTCCTGGTCGCTAGTAGTTGATCTCTGTGTTAAATTCTAGTTAACTACGGCAATTACCGAGTTCATACTTAACCAATTTTCTCTCTCACGCTACAGTGCTCCAGCCTGCCTGCCTCTCCAGCCAGTCCCCTGCCTGCCTGCCTGCCTGTCTGTACTGCCCTTCCCCTGCCTTCCTGTCTGTCTCTATAGCCCTTCCACTGCTTGCCTGCCTCTCCAGTCACTCCTGCCCGCTTCAGCCATCCCTGCCACATTGTGCTCCACCCTACTCCCAGGCAATAAAACCGGTTTTCTCTAAACGCAAACTATCTGCACCCTGTGTCTGTGTCCTGCGCTTGGGTCCACCTGTAACTAAAGCTGAGTCTTAACACCGCCGTGATCGAAAAGTGGCTAATGCTATACCACTGTGGTTCAGCGGCTTATGCCGACCCCTGGTGAGGTATGCCTCTCATGTTCCAATGGGGTATACAGTTTCTTAATGGCAGTTGCTGCAATAAGGTGGTTTGCCACTGTTAGTCTGTGGCAAAAGTACCATCCCCGATACATATTTCCCATTAATTAATGGTTTTCTGTCTTTATTGACAATGTTGTATAACGTTAAGTTTATCTCCTCTGACACCGTAGCCAGTCTGACAAATCAATAACAGAAATTTAGAGCCAAATAACTAAACATTACTTGTATTATGTTGGCATGTTTAATGGAAGACAGTGATCATACATATAAATGTTGGAGAACATTACCCAGCATATGTGTGACATATTATTTATTATTCACCATACTTTGAGTATTTGTTGCTATCATGGCATTAGCCATTTTGAACAACAGCATACCACTCTCCTCCAGTGGCATACACTGGAGGAGAGTGGAGGAATTTTTTGTTTTTTTTAATACCGGCTCTCAGGTCCCCTCCGAGAACCATCACCTTATCGTGGTGGAGGGGTTTGG